>JAFVLL020012346.1:0-49052 GCA_021397915.2 Tor tambroides | reverse complement strand
GTCTTAGATCTTTAAGTTCAGCTCATGAAAAATGGGGGCAAAAACAAAATTGTTGCGTTTATAATTTTGTTCAGTGTATATCGAACTTTCATTTCTATAGTATTGTCCCTTGAGAAGATATACTAAAATGGCTGCTGAAATGTGAGGGGTGTACTCACTTTTGTGAGATACTGTAGTCACAATGAATAGGGACTGGAGCATTCAAGTTTCATAAAGGATGCAAAAGTACCACAAGTATATCATAAAAGAAGTCCATATGACTTCTTCTGAACCTATACAATACCTTTGTGTGACACATAGACCAAATCCAGTAGCTGCAACTGAATTATTGAATTATATCAGTCCAGTACATGAGTAAAAAAAAAAAAAGGGTCTCCAAATGATTTCATTTCAACCAATTAATTGAAAAGATCTGACTAAGAATCTACAAATCACACATTGTTAAGGTACTTCTTTCATGGGCTGTTATAAATGTGCCATGAATTTGACCTTCAGGCTGTTTCTTACACAAAGCTATTGTATTTAACTTTTGTGTTACATGGAAAGAAGCTTGGGTTTGAAAAGATGAAGGTGAATAGAGAGCAGAATTGTCTTTTTTGTTGAACTATTCCTTTAATTCTTAAATTACGACAAGGTACCTGTGCGGTAGAGATCAGTCGCTCCTCTGAAGAAGCGTGGCAGTGCTGCCTCGAGCATCATGATAAAATCCTCCAGCTCCTCAGTCACTCCCACGAGCAGATACTCATTCACCAAATTATATTTGGCCTGCTCGAGAGCCCATCTACTGCCAACATTCCTGCACAGACAGACACGCAAGATCATTTCCAGCTCCCACACAGTTTCGAGAACAAATCAGTAAAGAGTAAATCAATCAATTTGTCTAATGCAAAAGAGCATTTAGTGAAAAACAGAGTAACAGGGTGCTCACGTTACCCACCAGCACTCAGAGTAATGGCCACAGAAGAACGGGATCTGTAACCAAAGCTTCTCAGGAGCACAATCAGAACCTCCTGATGACACACACTCATCAAATGTCTGAAACACAGTTGCACATATTGCATCTTAGCATCCACATGGTGAGAAAATTAATAGTTACTTTGAATGAATAGTTTAAAAAGTTAATACCTTTTTGTCCCCCTGCTTTCTCCGTCTGAGACCTGGCCGATAATCATCTCCAAATCGGAGAAAATAGTAGTAAGACACCAACCTCTCGATGGGGTCCCGTACGATGTTGATGTAAACGGGCTTCCCCTTGACTCCAAACCTATTTAGGAAAATATATTATATTATATTATATTAAGTCCACTCCAGAAGACACCTGTAAAAATGCTTATTTTTCTGCATTTTTCTACATTCTTCTAATACAATTTTCTAATCCACATTTTCTTTGTTACAATTATATTATCACCACAACAATCTGTGAAGAGTTTAAAATTTTATACAAATTTCAGAATTTCAATGTGTCCTTTTGCTTTAATAACAGCAGCGCACAAACTCCACAAATTTGCGCAAAAATTATCATGTTATGAAAAAAAACAAAAAAAACAAACCACAAAATAAAACAAAAAACAAAAACAAAAAACAAAACAAACTCAAACAAAAGCCAAACCAAAAAAACAAACAAACCCCAAAACAAACCAAAAACCAAACCAAACCCCAAAACAAAAACCAAATCAAAAAATAAAGCATCCTTCAAATCCACAGAAAAAAACAAACAAACAAAAAAACATGTTCCACATTCAACCACTAGAGTGCAGCACAAATGTATCTTCTCACATCAGTGAATTAAGTAGCTGGCTGATGGATGTCCCATTTTTCAGAAACAGACATCAATAAACGTACTACTAGATAAGGTCATGTATGCCTTAAGAACACATACAACCATATTAACTACAGTGAAGTGTAGTGCAATTGCTTCCAGTGATTGTTATGATGATTTTATATTAATACAGCAAAACTCACTTTGTGAAGTCCAGATAGGCGACATGGCCATGGTAGAAACCTGGTTTCATTTCTCGCCAGGATGTCACATTCCTAACAAACCTCATCTGTAAGCACAAGATAACACATTCGATTTGTCCCTGTACACAGTTTATAAACCTCTAAATTTATTTTACTGCATGTGTGATATGCCCCCATCATTCAAGCATCAGCGATATCCACATCTCAAATAACCATCTCGCACTGACGTACTGCATCTGTCACGGGCTGCTAAACAAACCAGCCAAGTGACTACTTAATGCAAACACATTTCAGCAATGTTTTCTCCAAACATCCTCCCCATAGTCCCACAGCTATACTCCGCTGGGAGGGAAAGGTTGTACCATCTGCACTGTCGAAAGGCTTTGTTGAAAGCTAGACTGGATATTACCTTGGCAAAAATCACCCACAAATAACACCATCCCTCCCCCTGCTCCGAGGGATATTATTTTGCGGATGGAAAGCAATGACGTGAATACAAATGTAAACATACGCTCATGATCGCAGACTGACAAAACCACACGCTGTGTTGAATAATGTTGAAACGCGTGAGGTCAAAATGATGTGGGAATGCTTTTTTTTTTTTTTTTTTAAGGGAGCACCTTCAACTCTGCAAATAAAACTTGTCAAAGATTGATTTCTGTGAGCTGACATAATACATATGATGAATAGATTGTCTTTCTTTGCTGCTGACAACAAGATCTGCACTTCATTCTTTCCCCCCCTTGTTCTTCTTTTTATCTATTGGTTCAGCTTGTTCAGTGCTGCTTGTCACACAAAGGCACAGCAGCAGTGTGGATACTGACAGTAGGTTATGAATTATGGAGGTGGAGCCAGAGACGAGACTGCTTGCTAGAGGCAGTGTGCGACAGAAACACAGGGCCGCTGCGCTAACATCACCTGGACTGTCAGAGTGAGAATTGAGCAAAAGACCAATAACAATGTCATCAGTACAAGCACACTACACCTCTGCACTTGGTCCAAACTGCATAAGTTGAGTGTGTCTGTAAAATGGGCCCAAAAGCTGGCATATTCATATACAGTATACAGTATGTTTTAAAACTCTGATCACCTATGAATATACCTAAAATATATTACTATTTTTGAAATTCAAAATTACTAAACTTAATTTTCATTAAATAACTGATGGAATTTAAACCTAGAATACCTACATTCAGGTTAAATCTATATACACTGCAGTTAAAAAATGTTTGAGGTCAGTAAGATTTTTTGAAAGAAATTAATACTTTTATTCCGTAAGAAAGCATTAAATTGATCAAAAGTGAAAGGCTTTTACATTGTTCCAAAATACATACATTTCAAATTATGTTCTTTTGAATTTTCTATTCGTCGTAAAATGTTGAAAAAGATGCATCACGGTTTCCACAAAAATATTACGCTGCACAATCTGATAATAATAATAAATGTTTATTGATCACCAAATCCGCATATTAGAATGATTTCTGAAGGATCATGTGATGCTGAAGACTGGAGAAATGGCTGCTGAAAATTCAGGATTGCAATCACAGGATTAAATTACTTTTTGAAATATATTAAAATAGGAAACATTATTTATTATTTATATTTATTTACTTATTTATGATTTAACGCCATGTCGGCAGCAATGGCTATGTATAGCAATATCCTTTTAATATAATGTTTATTAATTTAACAATTTTGTCTTCAAAAAAGTCAACATTTTAAAAAAATTATATAAACTAAAATGACAATAGAGTCTTTCAACTTACTAGGCTATATGATAAAATTCTAAAATTATTTCAGGAGAAACCTTTTTAAAAATATCCATTCATATATTTTCTGAATAAAAACATTGTCTAGCATTATTTAAAAGTTAACAAACAGAAATAATTTTAAATTGTAATAATATTTCAAAATATTGTTTTATTGTACTTTTGATAAGATCATTGTATCCCACAAAAATAAAGAAAACAAAAATTACTAAGATCATTTCATCATGAATTTTTCATGAATTTTATTCAATGATTTCTTCTCTTCTGGGACAGACCACTGCCATTATCGAGACTACCATGACGCACGCGTGTATATTCCTCAAAAACTATTCTCGTAGCTTCATAAAATTACAGTTGAACCACTGATGTCACATGGACTATTTTAACTATGTCCTTACTACCTTTCTGGGCCTTGACAGTGGTATGACCCTCGGAGCTCTCGGATTTCATCAAAAATATCTTTCGGAATTTGTGTTCCGAAGATGAATGAAGGTCTTACAGGTTTGGAACGGCATGAAGGTGAGTAATTAATGACAGAATTTTCATTTTTGGGTGAACTATCCCTTTAATCTCTTTTGATGACACTTTTGAGTGGACTTGCAAAGCTTAAAAATTCTGTACACATAATTGGACTAAAATGTTCAAATATCTTCATAATATTCACAGAAATGGCAAACATTTTGATGTAATGTAAATGAATGTAATGTAATGTAATGGACATGTTACCTGGTCCTGCAGGGACATGACTGGATTATTCTTGGTGGTGTTGATGTGGAGAACATGGAAGCGGTTCTTTCCGCACAGGTCATATGCAATGTTGGTGAAGGAGGTGCTGGCAGTCTTGGGCACACGGTTATAGATGATGATCAGATCCTCAATCTCAGGCAATGCTGGAGAGTCCCGCAAGCTGTCCCGTGTCTGCCTCTGCTCTACCTCTCGCACCTCATGTCTGGCCATGGTGCGCTCTGCAGGAGAGAGATGATGATCATATTTACATCTACAAACATGCATTCTTCAAAATATCTTCTTTTACGTTCAAAAGAAGATTGGTAATATGAAAATGATGACAATTTACATTTTTGGGTGGACTATAGCTTTAAATACTCTTTAACTAAAGTGATCTACTGTATATGCAGACAAATCTTGAATATGTCATGGCTGACAAATCGAAAAGATAGTTTAGGCCATCCTTGTATACATTTAAAAAAAAAAAAAAAAAAAAAAAGTATCTCCAACATCTCATTATGCCATGTTATGCCTGACATTTAGAAATAAATTGAGTTCATCTGACCTTAGATTGTAATAAACATGGCATTATAGCTGTAGAATGTATTTTCTAGTTTAAAATTGTCCTATAATCATGATGATCAAAGTTTAATTGTAGGGAGAGCTTTTTCAATTCCAAAGTACATGAAGTATGTAACAAGAAGATTATGCAAATCCATACATCCATCTTCAAATTTAATGCAAGTAGCTGGTGGGAAACATAGTTGTGGAGTAAAGTTTAAGTATTTTCAGAGAGAAAGAGAGAGACGCTACAGCCAATAAATCTGGGGCAGCCAAAGATCTGTAAAGGTTCCCAACAGGCCCTTCAGCCACCTGTTGATTTAGGCGACAGAAAACAGAAGCAGGATGAAAAAGCCTAAATAATGGAGCAAGAGGAGAAAACAAAGCAAGCAGTTTCAGCAGCAGTGTGTGTTCTGCTTTATGTACACACACACACACTCAACACAATAACTTCACTGCCAGTAGTGAGATGTCAAGAGAATTCTGCACCATAAAATCCCCTAGTTTTCAGTTTTAATGTACTTTACTGGCATGACAAATAATTGTACATTTATATTCCCAAAGAATTTGCAGCTCAGCTGCTTACAAAGAAAATGGTGCAAAGAAAGTGTAATATAACATATACAAGTAGAGAAAAATATCACAAGACAAAATATCTAGTATACATATAGTAATAGTATAAATGTAGTAATTACCCTGTATATTTTGAATAATATCAGAAAAATCTGAAACTGAGAACCATTGAGAACCACTTGTCTACAAAAGAGAATGGCTTAAAAATTCCAAGTTTCTTATTAAAAATATTTTTCTTATTTCATAGTTTTTTTAGTTACATTCTGGGAGCTGCAGAAACTGATGGAGACAATTATGAACTACACAAGATAATCACAGACAGCTCAAATCAGTGTAAGATGAAGAGTTTACAATTTTTTAAATCTAAAACCTGTTTACAGAATATAGTATCTATTTCAAAATCAGTTTCACAAAAAATAAAAAATAAATTAGGGCTGTCAAAGTTAACACGTTAATGTAAACAGGTTTGTGTAAGTAAATTGCTCAGTCCAAAGAAAGAGATGTAATGGGAACCTGGTATTTCTTTTTTCATGTGTCTAATAGACATGAACAAGTTCTTTGAAAAACATCGATGACCTTTGAAACATGTCTAGTCTTCATGCTCTATGTTGACTATGGTTTCAATAATAATAAACATACATTTGCATAAAGCACCCATATTTGTCCATGCCCATGTTGATTAGAGTGTTAAAAACTTGAAAAGTATTAATTTAAGGTACATTTAGAACAAATAAAAATGTGCGATTAAGTTGCGATTAATCGCGAGTTAACTCATGACAATCATGCGATTAATCGCGATTAAATATTTTAATCGATTGACAGCCCTAAAATAAATAAAGTAAATATAAATATAATTATTAGTTAACTGTAACCAAAATTTCCCAATCAGTGTATCCCTAATAATTGAAGCATGTTTTCTTTATACATATTCATAACTGAATGTTTTTCACAAAAATGTATTAATATTCATCAAAAATTAAAGCAAGCACTGCTCACAATTTTTCAGTGTCTTTAAGGTGCTTTTAAAAGATACCAGTGACTCATGAGGGACCAACACTCAACAAAACAATATTTCCCTTGTGGTTCATGTGGAGCCAAGAGAGTTCAGGATGAAAACACCAAACGGTACAGATAAAATCCCCTATAAAAAATAAAGCCAATAACTTATCTATTTACAATACAATTTCCAATTTTAATAAATGAATACCACAATATTACCATCTGATCCATCACTGTACTGCGCCAGTGTTATACCACAGTACCTTTTTAGTATGAAATGAGAACAAAAAAAGGAATATACTGTGGGCATTCCAGTGATATTGTGCATTGTAGTAGATTTGCAATTTTACACAATGATAAACAATAGACTTTCACTACACAAAGCCACTTAAATTGAACTAAAATAGTATAATCTCTTCCGAAGCATAAACAAACTAAATAACAGTACGTTCTGTGCGCTAATAATGGAAATGCACAGCGATCCTGAAAACAAAAGCCAAGCTAAAAAATAATGAAATCCCTCCCCAGTCATCACGCTGTATCATATGCTCATTTTCCACACGGCAATTACACAAAACTCAGTTTGCTAATAGACTCATCAGTCTTCAACAGTGCATGCCAACTAGTGCATAAAATAAGCCACTTAAAATACTGATCAACTCTTAACAAGCTTCTATGCATCAGCTGTACTGCTCTAAAGCGTCCTCCACCACAGAGGACCCTAACCACACTCAGCCTGACATCTCATCTACATCACATCTACTCAGTCTGACATCCCATCTAACTAGAACACTATCCCAAATCAACATAGTCGTCTACAGTGTGACTGACACAAAGCACCAAAACTAGAATGCTCCCCTAACACGTTTCCTCACACGCAACGGCACTACATTTTGTCGGTTGCTTGCCTGGTTTTTATTTCGGAGTGTTATAACACAGGCCTGCCCACACTGAAAGCAGCTAATAGCATAAAAATGTTAAACAATAAAAATTACATACCATAAAAATGTTTAATTTGTGTTCATCAACAGTGACAGTAAAGACATTTATATTTTTCCAAAGATTTGAATTTTACCCTGAAAATTGCAGTAATGGATTTTCCATCACAGGAACCATACATACACACACACACACACACACACACACACACACACACAAGTTCAGAAAGGTTTTTAATATTTTTTTTTTTTAGAGGTTTCTTATGCTCATCAAGGCTGCAATTATTAGATTTTTTTTGTCATGTTTGAATGAGAAAAACAACAGCATTTATTTTTAGAAATCAATTAGAATTTTTTTTAACAACATATACACTGATTTTTTTTTTTTTTAAGAAATTAATATTTTCATTTACCAAGAATGTGTTAAATTGCTTAAATGCATATTACAATCTTATATATTGTTAGAAATGATTTCTATTTTGTATAAATGCTGTTCTTTTTAACCTTTTATTCATCGAAGGATCCCGATAAAGTTATCACAGGTTCTAAAAAAAATATTAAGCTGCAGAAATGTTTCCAATATTGATAATAAATCGGCATATTAGAATGATTTCTGAGTGATTATGTGACACTGAAGACTGGCAAAATGGCTGAAGTAATGGCTGATCAAAATTCAGCTTAGGAATCACAGGAAGAAATTATATTTTGAAGTATATTAAAATAGAAAACAGTCATTTTAAAATCGCAATAATATTTCATAATATTACTGTTTTTCTGTATTTTTGATCAAATAAATGCAGCCTTAGTGTGCATAAGAGACTCCTTTATTAAAAAAAAAAAAAAAAACCTTAAAAATCTTACTGATCCCAAACTTTTGAACGGCAGTGTATATACAGTATACACTTGAACAGAAGATATATAAAAACATTTAATCAAAAATATCTTTGTGTTCTGAAGATGAACAAAGGTCTTACGGGTTTAGAACGACATGAGGGTGAGGAAATTAATGACAATTTTCATTTTTGGCTGAACTATCCCTTTAAAAACATGTACTTACTGTAGGATTAGTTGCATATATTATGCATAATTTCCATTATAACTGTAGTGAGTACATGTAATGAGTAACAAAGACACTGTAAAATAAAGTGCGCCCCCCCTCCCAAAAAAAACAAAACAAAAACAATATTTAATATATTTTGTAATATTGGAAGGTTGTCCAATGATAATACTGTCTACAGCACAAAACAACCGTTTACAATGAGTATAAAAGTAGAATTCAGCCATACAGCAGTGAAAAAGGCATCACTGATAAAAGGTTGGGAGTATAATAGGCAAGAAGTGATGAAGCCTGAAACCCGAGCTGTGGTGTTTGTCCTCTGCAGGCACTAACAGAAGGCTGAAATGGCTCATAATGGAGAGGGATGGGGATGGCTCAGTTGTGTCATTGCACATAGCGTCCATTACAGCTCCACAGCCTTCAAACTCCCCCCAGCTTCTTTACATAATCACAACAGGAATGCATTTCTCACACTCATGCATCTTAGTTTTCATCCATCGGGGAAACGCTCAACTCTTCCTCCAACAACAGAAGGAAGGGAGAGGCCAGGAGGCACAATTGCATTGCTCATCTTAATTAGTACAACAACCTGCTCTTTCCTGACACACAAACGCCTTTCCAGGTGATTAAGCCTTTGATGATTTTAAGAGGAGGATGCATAATTACAAGTGAAGCTGTTTGAGGTGCTTTTGCTTTTGCAATGAAAGCAAGGTCTGATGAGAGCTCATTAAAGTCTACGAGCATCTCTTCTTCTCTCTGGTTTCTGTTCTGTACAGTAGAGGGCAGCATCCTGCTGCCAGGTAGCCAAATTGGCAGGGGTTCTGGGAGGGGTTTCCCTCATGGGAAGGCTCAGCAGCAGGTTCCCTGGAGGTGTTTCGTCCACAAATTAGATGCTACACAGAACTGATTGACTGTCAGAATTGATCAACTGCTGTTCACATCTCTATAACAGTACATCATCTGATGGAAAGACAGAAATAAACTGGATTTTTTTAAAGAATCATGTCCTATTGATCACGTTATTAGTGTAAATTATTAATATAAACCATAGCTAGTGTAGCTTACATCTCCTTAACATAGTATGTAATGTGTGCACGCAGAATTTTAGGAGGAAGTGCGGCCTAGTGGTTAAAGATCTAGATAAGAACCCAACCCTGCAAGCTTCAAGATGCATCAACAATCATAATATGCTTTTGTGCAACACAATTTTAGAACAACATGACTGTCACAATATGATGACAGAACTTCTGGATGAACTATTCCTTATATAAGCCTTTATGCTCTTGTAATAACTGAATAAAACAAATATATTTGGAAAAATATTTCTGAATAAAAACATCACTTACTCCCAGGTTGTTACAAACCTATAGGAATTTGTTTTTCCATAGAACACAAAATTACACGTTTAGAAAAATGTTCAGGCTGCTCTTTTTCATATAGGTTTATATCATTTTCTCTACAAAGTCTGAATATGCAGATATGCTAAATAGATATGGCAAGCCTTACAGTAAATAAATTACTTACATTTTAGTGTTTTTCCACACAAAACTATTATATGGATTGAGAAGGGTCGGAATATAATATTCATTATGTTGAAACATCTAAAATTTCTCCTATTGTAGTCAAAAAAAAAAAAAAAAAGACTTGATAGGGTGTGTAGGTTATGACAATTTTCTTTTTCAGTGTTTTAATAAACAGACCAACATTGATAGGACTAAATAGGGCTTTATGGTTACTTTATGTACAAGTTCATGATCTCCAGCAGGTGGCGCTAATCTTGAATGAACTGGCAGTCTGAGTGTCAATGTTGTGTGGTTATTCTGTATGTACACATTTCAGATACATCACTACAGCATCTAATCTTCAAGGAATGAATAGATGTTTCGTGTTAAGAAAGGGTCAGAGTGATCATGCTCTGTGGAGGACAGGAAGAGAGATCTGTCAAAGTTGATATCTACTCTTTCTCCAATACCTATACGCCCTTTCACTCTAATAGCGGCTGAAGTTCCTTTCCATCTTCCCGCCAGCTATGCCCTATTCCGTACTTTTATTTATTATCCTAATCCAGTGCCTTTCCTCTGAAGAAAAAGCTCCAGAGGAGTCATGCGCTTATATGTAGTTAAAAGGTGCAGTAGAAAAGGTGTCACTATCTGGAGTTTAGCTGCTGGAATTCAAGCCTTTGTTGTTACTCTCGTGAGGCAGTACTGAACCACAGCGCTGAAGTTCATCTCAGTAGGAAGAGCACTCATGTGTGCTTGGAATAAGAGGTATGTGATCAGCAGAGCAGATCTCTCATCTCTGAGCGATGACAGCAGTCTTTAAATGTGTATAAGCACGTCTGCACATATGAGGATAGTCTCTCTGTCGGGTTTGAAGCTCATTCAAACATGACAAAAGACAACGTTTCCTGCTTGAAACTGGAAAACAAACCTATATTATTTTACTGTCTAAATCAGCGCTTTTCAGATCGACCAAATATCCAGTCAAGAAATATGGAGGATTACTGTAAGAGTGTGACTTAAAGGTACAGTATGTAATACTGTAAATATGAAAAACTATATTTTATATATATATATATATATATATATATATATATATATATATATTTATTTATTTATTTTTGTACAATTTTTTTCACTAATATTACTTAATACTTTACTTTTAGGTAAGTTGGGGCAGCATGTTTTAAATGTCTACATATTTGTCAGCATTTATTTATTTATTTATTTATTTATTTAATAAACTGATTATTAATTGCTTCATTTCAATTTTAGGTGGCACTCCTTGACCTCCATAAGAAGAAAATATGTGACAAGTGTGTTTAAACAGTGTTCAAAATAGACTTAAAAAAAATTGTTAGCCAGATTGTATTTGCCTACTATTGATCATTAAATAATAGATCACAATAAATTTGATAAATTTATGCAGTATATACAGGAACTATTTTTGCTTTGTAAACAGTTCAAACATATAAAACCTCCAATACTTTCAGATTCTGATATGACCCAAAGCTTAATTTTGCAAGCAGACCTTGGAAATGAAAGAATGACTCCTATGGCACAGAAAGTAGGAGGTATGAAATGAAATTTGAAGGTGCATTCCAGATCAATTGGAATCAATTTAGATGAAACCTCATAAACATGAAGGGAAGGGTTCTTGAAATTTGCTACAGAAACTGTACCAGAGACATCTATTGATTTGGCTTGAGTTGAGCAACAAATGATGCAACTACAAACAGGAATCTGGAAACCCTGCAGTGGCACCCACCGATGTATACCTCCACCGAAAGGTTTCACAGCAATCTAACTACCTCAAAACATAGAGAAGCAGAGCATTTCGCAGGAAGTCATCAGAGTCAAACAGAACAGAAGTTTTAAAGGAAACATATGTCGCAGGTCAAACCTTCACATGCTCATTTTTTAACCTTTTAACCAACCAAACAACAGGGTGCCAGCTGGTAGTATCTCAGTGGTAATCAAGTTGATGTAATTCAAGGCAGGCAGGAGCGTCGACATTATCGGTACATAAAACAAAGCTGAGATTAATGGCTGACAGGACGCAAGGAAGGGGGCAGATGGGGAGAGGAAGGTGAGATGGATTGATCCCAATAACCTCTGCTGATTTAATTAGATACAAGCATATTTATCACACATCTGTCATAGAAGAGGAGCATGGAGGACAGGAGCCGGGAGGCAGTACATTATCTCAGCGCACCTGGCTCAGTAAACACCCGCCTGTCTCATGGGCCAATATCGTTGACAGGCGGCTCACCCTCTCCTGATTAAAGTTCCAAATTTATTGTACAACACTTCACCATCTCAGCTCTAACACGCAGTCCTCCTTTCTCTCTTGTGCTTTCTTTGTGTTCCCCTACCTCTAACAGATTTTAAGTGGATGCTGAAAAATATGGATAAGCATGCCAATTAGTGGGGTTTTATTTAAGCAGTCAGCATTTTACAGCTGGCCTGGAAAAACAAAAAAAAAACAAAACAAAAAAAAACAATGTGTCAGATTTCTAATTTAAAAACAGCTGTCTGCTATGATTGTTTTGTCATAATGAGAAAGACATCTTAATTTTTTAGCCCTCTAAAAATAATTGCTAAGTAAAAAGACAGCAATGAGGACAATACTGCACAAGGGACAGAACTGTAAAATATTGAGTGCAAAAACACAATATGGATGCAGGGTGGGTTTATGATACCAAAATTGTGACAGTCTCTGGTACACTTCAGGCATCAAATAAAAGGACAAAAATGCCTACAATAAGCTACGGTGGCCCAGCAGTGCACAACACAACGAAATCTCCATAACACAATGGAAAGAAGTCACAACACAACAGAAACAAGTCACAACACAACGAAATTAGCACAATACAACGGAAACAATTTGCAACAACAGAAAACAATCCACAACACAACAGAAACAAATCGCAACAACGAAATAGGCTTGTTTACAGAAAACAATCGTCGTTTGAATATCACGCCCATGAAACACCTCGGTTTAGAAGCCTCGCCCCTAGATTTTACGACATGGAGAAACGAAACCTGGCCAAAAGGAGGTAGTAATCTCATTAAAGAGAAATTGATCTTACTCCAAAAACACTCGTTAACCTTGTAATTGCAAACAATCAGGCTACATTAATTTATGTAATTTATATGTATATTAAAATACAGGTAAATATAAACATAATAGCCTATTTAGTTCCCCTCACTCTACAACAAATATTTTAAATTTAACAGTATTTAGAATAGAACAAGAATGAAAAATAAGTAGTTATAAAATTATACATTAAACTATAAAATAAAACACAAAATAGGCTATAGTGGCATTCATTATACACAGCATACAAGCAAAACTGAAACGTCATTGGGTTCAAGAACCTGTCTCATTCCACAAGAATCCAAATGTTTCCATTTTTGCCATATTTGTAACATTTGGTTGCTAAACTATTATTCATTATGTAGCCTAAATAAGGATTTTATACTTCACTCATGTTCTAATATCCGTGTAAAATCTGCACATGCGCAAAATGTTTGTTGGGTGCTGCACGCTGATTTTACAGCGGACCTTTTAAAATAAAGTATAAATAAACTTATGTTTGGTTGACTGCATTTTAGTTTGACTATGAATGGCTAAAAATGTCAGGCAATGCTAGAACTAATGTTGTTTGTGTGTGCGTGAAGTAGCCTACCTGTGCGATCAGATGGATTAAATCAAATAAAGATAAAGAAAAGAAATAAAATGCATTAAGAGTGTCACAAAAATGAGCGTAGCCTATACTTGTTGCAGTTTTTTTTTCCCTTTTGTTTATCTGTTAATATATTAGGCATATAGCCTATTATATATTTCGTGTAGTCTTATTTATTCCTTTTATAGACTTAATTTCTATTTTTCTCCTTTCACAGAAGCTCTGCAGGTGCGTGATGCGATGATGTATGAATCCTCATGGTCTGTGGTTTAAAGCTAAAGCCCTGAATTAAAAAAAAAAAAAAAAAAAAAAAAAAAAAATTATAAAATAATCTAAATGAGCTTCAGCTGTTAGTCAGGAAAATAACCTAAATGAACAAAATGCTGTCATTCTACAATTCTCCACCAGATTTAGCGATATGCTGCGTGCAAGTTCAGGCTAAAAAAAATAAAAATTTAAAAAAAATTTAAAAAATAAAAACAAACTTGCGAACACGAACTGAGACCAGGGGTCCGTTCTTCGTACGTCACTTATTACATCCGAGATCAAATGACACATCCAAGATGATATCATCGCACTAATCAGGATCTGGCTAATTCGGTTCCTCGAACGCACCCGCTGTTGATGATTAGTATGGCTGGATTGAGTTATCTGAGATAATTGCGCGTTCATGGGTTGGTTTAAAAGGGCAGATGTATCGATACGTGAAACCACGATCAGCAATGCAGTGATTGGCTGGCGGCAAGACGGCAACGTAATGACATCATATCATTAAAAAAGACACCTGACGAAAAACTTGACAAATTTCTGGACTTTTATAAGGAAACAGCCAAGCGAACAAAACTACATAAATGTTATAATAGATAAATTAAATGTGCGCTGTTTTTAATGTATTTGTAATTTTTTTTACATGATTCCCAATTATTTATATTCACGATTTCTAGTATTTGTACAGGCTATACATTTTTACTTCAATGTTGTAATTAGCAATTCATTTAATTTTATCTTTGAAACAGATTTGCTACGTGACAGCATTAATTAAAGTTTCTTAAGGGTCAAGATCATGTTATCTGCATCTCCTGCGCTCCATCAAGCCACTCCCATAATATCTGTCATCACTCAAATTAATATAACGACTCAGATTAACTGTAGAGCATGTGTGTAAGACTCCAATACAGTTATCAATTATTTCATCACTAATAAATCTTTCAATGAGTAAAACTGGCTGTGTCTATAGTATTATAGACTACACAACACTATTATATTATTTTCAAATTGATTTTTAAATTATTATTATTTTAAATTATTGTCCCTGGACCAGTAGGGTACTCTTGTAATAAAGTAGCGGTGGCTGGGGCAGATATTAAGTATCAATTCTGCTTAAAAAGATGCAATCTAATCCTGTTTACATGAAATAAGCCTGCTCCCGAGCAGGTTTAAGCTTACGGACCTGTTGCTATGACAGCAAGTCTAGGATGAGCTTGGAAGAACCAAATGGTCCAAGATCAAGCAAAATCGGCAACAAATCAAATCCAGCTAACTGAGTTAGCGACGTATGAAGAATGGACCCCAGACGTGAGATTTGATCGTAGCCACCGCTCACGTCCATATTGATAAACTCCAAGTTTTGCGTAGAAACAACCGTACACCCAATTTTCTATTGTACGTTCGTTTCGTAAATGAGGCCCACTATTTCTGGTACCAAGGTACTTTTTCTTTCTGCATGCTGAAAATTCCTACACTGAATTTGAAAGTTATTATTGGCTCTGCATGGCAGTTTAATTTCCATCACATTCAATTAGTGTAATGACCTGAAACCATAGTTTGGCTCAGACAATAATCTTTGTCCTCTAAGTTTTGGCCTATAATCTTCAATACACCACACTCCCTTTCTCTTGTCCAAGGTGAGCTTTAACTTGCATTTTCATGGTCCTATCCGTAACTGTAACTGCAGCAGAGCTTGATGGCATCATTTAATCTTGGGACTCACTAATAATCAAGATGTGATTGAAAACCATGACAAAATTCTTTAAAATGCCCATTAAACAAGAAACGAGCACCCGCCAATCCCTCACTTTCATTACAGCCCAATGCCTTTACAACGATTCCCTAAGTACAGATGATAAACATTGCAGATGACACCCATAATGACAGCCACTGCCCGCACAGGACACTTTACATCCACAGCAGATGACATAAAGAGAGAAACAAGGCAGTTATTTGAGGGATGAGAGAGTCTGTGAAGGTCAGAGTCAGCTGAGTTGTGTTAAACTGACTGGAGACCAGTTCAGACATCATGACAGCTCGGCTTAGCAGGAAAAAAAAAAGGTGCCTGTGGACCCTTAACCGTACAACCTTTGATTCCTTGTGGCACGAGGGCAAAACGTAGCATATTTTTAGCACTGACTCAGAGCTTTTAAAAACATAACTTTGACCTTAAACTTCACACAAGTACATGGAGCTGCAGTGATCCCCAAGATGTGTGCTTGCTAAGGCAATTAGGGTGTCTTGTACATAGAAATTATCTGCTTGTTATGTCACTTTATAGTAGTGAATAAAGCATTTCTTTGTGCAAAACATGTCTAAATATAGTAATTGTTAAAATAAATGTAGTTTAAATTTACAAAATCTAAGTACATTTTGATTTTGCATTGGAAATCAACTAAAATGAAAATTGCAGTTCAGTTAGTGATTCAGATGTCGATTCTGTGTGTTTCCCCACATGCATCGCTAACTGACATTTCTCAAAATGCTCATGATTTGGGGACAACACAATTCCTTCTCCCATGTTGCTGTATTCAGCAGCTCTGAGTGGCAGCAAGCAGTGTCACTTAGTAATGACCCAGAATACAACACTTGCTGTAGAAGTGTGCTCAAGCACAATCATATATTCTAAAATCTAGTTTAAGATTAGACTTAGTGTAAGCGTCCCTCTAAAACCCTGTGAAAGGTAAAAATAGGCAATGCTTTGTTTGAGGAGTGGGAGGTATAATAAGGTTGCATCCTCATTTCATCATTCAGTCAACAGAAGAGGATTTAACAGAGAAAAAAGACAGAAGTCTCAAGACAACAGAAAAAAAACTCAAGCTTTAAGCAAGTGAACTGCTGTTGAACTTATTTATAATGTTAATGCAATACTGTTTCTCTGTCTTTATGACAACTGTTTATTTATTCAAGATGGAACACTGGAAAAGTTTGACCCACAACTGAACTGAAAAGCTTTTTCATTTCTGAGTGTTCCCCTGACGTTTAGCGGACAAACAAATGGTAGACATCACAAAACAGAACTCATCCTCCGTGAAATTCTGCTACCTTATAACAACAATTTAAAGCCTCTGTCTTTTATTTTGCCTCTGGAAACAGAGTGAAGCGACAGTCATAACACTAAGAGTAGTGAATATTCACATGATGCATGTGAAAGGTAAAGATAAGAGGCTTTATTATGTTAGCTTAATAAAACCAGCATACTGCTACTGTACAAACTCAGATTACAATGTTTTTCAAAATCACTAACCACTATTTGACTCTAACTGCATGTGTATTGTGTGTACCACATGTATCGTGTAAACTCCACTCACCCATCCACCCAAGCCTTTTATGTAACTTTTTTAAACATCAGTTAATGCAACAGGCACCATAAACTAGAATTAAACATTTTACAACATTCATTATAGGTTATTTATAAATAACAGCTGTTCTTGTTTATTATATATTAACCAAATATTACAAAATGTGAATTTATACCTGCTTAGTTAAAATGAAAATTGTTAAACTGAACCTAGTAAGTTAAAAACGCATTACAAACTTCTTTTTAAGTGTTACCACTTTCTCTATTACTGCCAAAAACAATGACAGTCTAAATGGTGCAGAAAATCTCAGATAAAGATGCAGCACTGGCAGGTGCCACCTGTGATACGACGCAACCCACCTGCTTCAGAGACCTCACAAAGCCTTTTAGGCAAAACAAACAAAAAGTTTTCTGTATGTGGTCGCAGAAAATCAAGAAAACAAAAAAACTTGGGGCCAGATTTACTAACAGCTTGCGCCAGCGCGAACCGTCTTTTGGCGTTAAAATAGTACTGTCAGGATTTACTAAAGACGCGCAGTGAAGAATTAGTGCTGAAAGGCGTGGACAGTTATTTTTGTGCCTTACCTTACTGAATATGCATTTGTAGAAGTTTCCCTTTCAGACACAGAAATGGGAGGAGAGTATTAAAATGAATCACGCAACACGATTTACTAACGTTTGCGCTCGTCAAATTACTGGTATTTGCATCAGTATTTAATGCTCAAAAAAGCATATCTTAAAGCAGCCAGTAATTTACGCTGCTCTTGATAGATTGAGCTGGTCATTATGGAAACGATCTGGCTGCGCCTGTGTTCTTTAATGTGTGCATTCTCAGTAAGTCACACGCATAATTTTCCCCTCCCATCGGCACTTTTATGGAACTGCGCTCTAACGCTGATTTGCCAAGTTTAGTAAATCTGACCCTTGGAATTTAAAACTATAACACAGGCACTACACAACAACAATTTGTTTGACGATAAAAAAGATGAAACTGCTGCATGACATGACACAATCACAGCCAATCAAAATACTGCAGTTATGAGAAACAGGGTTGTTGACCAATGACAGTGTATTAAGGGTGGGCCTACCTGGTGTCACAGCACAAAAATAGAATAGAAGTGATCTGTAAAATGTCCCACCACAATCACGGAAGGTTAGAAAATTGTTTCTAAAAATAGTTTCAAGAAATGAAACCATTTAGTTTTCCTGGTTTTACTTTGGCATCTATTTCTTGTTTTGAGCAGCATTTTGCTCTAATGTGTCAAGAATATCTGATGAAATGTGCTCATCTGTGATTGGCCTGCAGGCATGCCTTAAAGCTGTTAGCAATCTCTCCCATCATCCGACTCATCTTGCTAGAAGCTGGCTTCAGTAAATCCTCTTGTCCCAATTAAAGCACACTCGGTGCTTTGATGCCACTTGTTCTCACTGCCCCCTTTACCCCAGGGGTTTTCAGCACTAGGGGGCGATCACTGTCTCTTCCCTTTCAAATCAGCAGACAAGACAAGCTTTGGCTAATGCTTGTTCCCAATTAGCAAGCGTTACACTTCCCAATGTATGGTGAGGGCTCACAGTTTAATGAAATTACAGCAGTCAGACGAGACTCTGCGGGGAGTGGAGTGAGACAGTAAGGCAGACCGGCCAAATCCTCAGCCCATTGTGCAGTGGCCTAGATTTTACCTCCCTCAAACCATCTTTCAAAACCCCAACCAAGAAACCATTCCGATTCCTGCAAATGAATCACACCATGCATTAATGTTATCTGCCACTAACCATACTGCTTTCTGTGTGCAATCAAATTTCTGCAGTACAACAGCAGAGCATTATTCTGACCTAAAACCACCTACTTATGCAGGAAGAGACAGTCTGTTTGACATGTAAAGTGACCAGCTGCAGTTTGCTGCATTTTAATGCACATTTTAGGGGTAGGTCTAGCTGAAAGACACTGCCGTTTAAACATCTGGGATCAGTAAAAAATTTAGTTAAAAGTTAAAATAGAGAAATTAAAAAAATGAACCTGTGATACCTTTTTCATGATTCTTAGATGAATAAAAACAAAAACAAAACAAAAAACAGCATTTATTTAAATTAGAAATCCTTTGTAACAATATACACACTAAAGTAAAGCAAAGATATGTTTATAAGCTATTGGATACTGGTTGACCAATATATCACCAAATGTCCAGTTTTCTGTCCATTATGCATCAGATGTTCAGTGAACGGACTGTAGGTGGTCTATTTGAGGCTGGGACTACCAAAATATCAACTTGACCTTAACTAAGCAACAGTGTTGCAGCCCCAATAACTCTTTTACTTTGAGCACACATCAGGAGTGCTGCAGGGCCTTCTACTCGGCCCGGTTTGCTTCACTGTGTCACCTTCTGCTGTCAGCGCTGGTCGTGGGCATGTGGCTAACTCAGGAGAGGACAAAAAGTGCAGTGCCTCCATCAACTGCCCGTTCAGTGACACTCACTTGCTGACAGCTACTTCAGCCATGCGGACAGGCAAGCAGGAAGGGCACTTTTATAGAGGGTTTCCATCTGACTGAGCAGAGAGATGGATGAAGCTTCAGAAGAAAATAGCAAGAAGAAATAAAAGATGGTGGTAGAGGTGGAAGATAAAAGTGTCTCTCTTATAATAATATATCTAAAGAGTCATTTGCGAATGTTAATGTTAAACAGCTTCTGATATAAACTGCTGTTTGATGCTTTGATGGCACTTTAAAAGCCCAAACAAAAGTCAAAATGTGGCTATTACTATAAAGTAAATACAGACAAAAACATTGATTTTCTGTGTTGGTTATTTATAAAATATTAATATAAAATTATTTAATATTAATATTTTATTTAATATTAATATTAAAATCAAAACAAATTCATAAAATAAATTAAAATATAAATGTATACAATTACATTAAGAAAACTAATAAATACAATAAAAATGTCAAATTCATTGTTTTGCCTGAATTATTTAAATGACAAAAATAATCTTTGAAAATTAAGAAAAAACTAGCTACATTGATATTTTGTATGGTTTTTGTAAGGTAGTGATAAGGTAGTAATCAAATGTTCTGTGGTTAAATATCATTAAATAAATATCTGTGATTAAATATCATTAAGTCCCAAGATTCAGCTTCATTAGCACCAAGCTAATTATCTGACAAGACAAATCAGCTCTAATGACTGAAATGGTCAGAGAACAAAGGCATAATGCAACAGACAGGATCTAAATGATTTTGACATTTCAAAAATCACGGACGGCTTTGATTCACAGAGAAAAAAAAAACAAACAAACAAAAAAAACCTGACTGTTCTGTGGAAACAGACTAAATGTAACATACTGACAGCTTGAGCTTTAATTGTTCTCAGTATTCACATAGTAACAGCCGTCAACATCTCCAACATACAGCCTCACTGAGCAGTAGGTTAGCTTCGTTTAGGTTTAATTAATGTGCTTCTATGTTTTCTGAAATTAAATCATGTATTTTACATTCACATAATTTTATATAGGACATTTCAAATATTCAACATTCTTTTGTTGATATTTACTTTGCATGCAGGTGTTACATGCTGCTACAAATGTTGTCGATTCAGATTAACTTCTATTGAACTGGAACATTTCCTGAACTCTGCAGTGTAAAGACACCTAAGACAACACAAAATAAATGTCTAACAAATATTTTTGCAAAGCTTTTTGCATAGTGGTCAGCTCTGAGTTTTCAGGCTAAGACGGAGTGGCTGCACTCCTGGCCTGGCTTACGCTGCTGACTCAGGGAACCAGAGAGTCTCTATGGGCCTCCAAACTGCTGACAGCACACTGGCCTAATTCTGTGTCTCACAGTATCAGTGTGTGTGTGTGAGGGCATGAAGTATTACCCTCTTCAGAGATTATTCATTCCTTTCATGAGCGTGAGGTGGGTGAAGAGTACACTGCTGCTTTTGTAGCAACACATACTACAGCAACACCTAAATAATTGAAGCAGAGGTTTATATTATTGAACGCCTTTCTCTTCTTTTCTGATAGCCTATATTCCAACTGTGAGCAGGAATTACATGTTAAACCAGTATTTTCAATCAAGCAAGGTCCTAGAGTCAGCCAGTGAACAGCAGGGTTGGAAATTAACGGGGCTTGTGGCAAAAAAAATGCAACCAAAAGGAACAAATACACTCCATAAATTCAAGATAAAGGGGCAAAAATTGCCCCTGCACAATTAAACAATTGATTATGGCTGTCACGATTAAAAAGAAATGTGAAAATTAATAAAGTGTCTATTCACAGAATTACATTGATTCTGTCACACTGCATCAGACTGCTTTTTACACATTTTTGCAGCATTGAGCCTTATAACCAATCACATGCATTCCTTTTGAGCTTAGGAACACAATGGGCAATCAGAGATGCTTAGACTAGTCAGCGCTGAAAACTTGAGTTGTTCAGTGCATGCGCTTACTGACTGAATTCTTTGTGCTTTTGAATTCCCTCATCATAAACACAGTGCAGATACGATGTAAATAAAAGATGCATTTTGTAGCTTCAATGATTATAACGGGAGTTTTTGCATAACTTGCGCTGGACTAGACTAACGTCATGGAACGACATGTTTGTCTGTGAAGCCAGAGCCAGAATATATGATGAACCGTTTCCCCGAAATGCAGACAAAACACAAAAAAGTTTTTATATGTATTCTATTAATCGACATTAATAATCATTACAATATCAAGAGCAATAATCGACAATAACGATTTTAGTCATAATATTGCAGCCATATTAGCTCCTGTTTTTAAACATATAATTTAGATACAATTTTAAACAGTCAATTGTTATTGGCAACAGTTTTAAGTATTTTGACTGGAAGTAAATGGTTAAATTTAAGTATGTGACATTAAAGACAACACAGATACAGTTATTAAGGTGGTGATAAAAATTGCCCTCACAAATGCAAAAAATGCCCCGGAAATCAATTCCAGGTGGCAAAATTGCCCCTTAATGGAAAAGTACATTTTTGACACTGGTGAACAAATATTTAAAACCGTATTGTATTAAAAATAAACACGCTACAAATATTATATATATTATACTGATTTGTTTCTAAAATGAGATGCATTAAAGAAACAGTTCACAAAAATTTTTTACCAAAAAAGTAAATTTACTCATTTCAAGTATCAATTATCCCTATAATGGTCTATTCAGAATTAAAGATGTTAATAATGTTTGCTAATGTTTCACAGATCCCTTTAAGATGAAAATCTAGAAGTTAGAAATCTAGATCTAAATCTAGAAATCTAGATTGATCTGTACTAGAGGTATTTGAAATTCAGAAAGGAGAAATTAGGCTGGGCTCAGTACATCAGCCACCTCACGAAATCTCCAGAGATGTCCTTTTAATTACCAGACAGAAGTCAAATCAATGACAATTAATCATTTGATCCACTATAAAGTGGGAAAGGGGACTGTGCAAATTCAGTTTCAATCTAGAAGTTATAAAATCCATACAACTCTGGCTGTCAAAGCCATATTGAAGTTCAGTGTGGTTCTTGTATGTCCTTGAAACTAACATACACTTAACAAAGAGCCTCCTGTGTTTCAATGAGATTTAGAGAACACTCAAGTGTCACTTATTGTTGGCCCATTATAGAGATCACAGAAATGCTCTAAACACTCCATTAGTCTGCTGAGTGAGGATGAGCAGTGGCTCATGAAATAAAACGGGTCAGTGTGAGGGTGCTATGTGCTACATAACAGGACTAAAGAGGGCCATCTTATGACTCTCAGATGGTTCTCATCCCAGACTGGCCCTGACACACATGATTGAGAGATCAATGAAGGGTGAAGGTGAGGAGAGGCTGTCGATGGCAGAGATGGAGACATGTATTTCTTCAGGCCAGCAGGTTGCAGGGACTCCTGGGACTAATTAGGATGGTGGCATTTAGCTCCTATGGCTGCAGCCAACCTGACATCCTCCCAGTTTATCAAGCCAAAGCCATCCTTCGTTCTTGATTTTTCAGTCTCTTGTTTATGTCTTTCAACAACATTTACGTACAGGGCTTGAATTTCGGTGCAGGATTGCGGGGATTGAGCATAATTTAAACCATTCCCGCAAGTTTAACTTTTATAATGCGAGAAATTCCCGCACAAATGTATTTGCTTCATCTCAGATCAAATTATGAAATACATCCACAGAAGCGAAAAAAGAAATCACTGGTTCAAACAGTCTGTCTTTATTTTAGAATTTAATTCCAATAACAGTGCTGCACCAGCCTTCTCTGACTGTCGTTGAGTCCTGCAGAGCATCGGCCTGTGTCGCACTGATCTTATTCACACAAGGCTGTGTGACGTGCTCTAATATTCTGAGTCGCATGCAAATGCAACTGAAAACTACTGCGTGCGACTATGAAAAAATATTTAGGAGCACCAGTGCAACTGACCCGAGCATATTTGTGTTTGCACTGAGGGGAGCTTCAAAGATTTCTACGTGTTTTTGCAGCTTAATGTCTGTGATACAGTAATGTATCACAGACATATCTCACGAATCCTTTCATAAACAAAGACACAATGCAAATAAGAGATTCATTGTGCAGTGTAGAGAGCTTCGTTGATTATAAAGGAACTTTGTGAGATCGCGAACTAAGGTGAGTGACAGATTTAATTAAGGGAGTTTGTAAATGTGATATTGATTTAATACAACAGTTCAATAAACATGAAGTAAATATTAAGTGACTTACATTGCCTGACAATAACACTGTTGCCTGATTTTGCTCTATTTCGTTGACGAAAACAGTTTGACACAGTCACAGCTGAGCCGCTGCGCATCTCTACGCAAACACAGCGGTGTCTCGTTTATGAATGAATGTGCATTTTTAAACAAATCTAGTGAGTCAATGATTCAATTACCCATTCATAAAGACAGTCAATTGCTTTATTCCTGAATGAATCAGCCGTTCGAACGAATCAATTGAATGAATGATTCAGTGATAAAATCAGTCTTGTCGCCACCTACTGGCAGTTTTAGTTTAATTTTTAACATATCTTTTCAGTCATTTAAATAATTTAATATTTCTATATTCAAAATTTTATATTTAAAACATTAATCTCAACATGAATTTATAAACTTAATTGCACTCTTGCCACCTCTGAGGCTCATTAAATGTTTGAAAAATACACCTACATGCCACTTTTGTGTTCTTCTGTTCCACCTCTGTACAAATTAATTTTGTTAATACTGATTTACATTTGGTAACTTGTTCTTATTCTGTTGTTTTAATTAGAAATTTTAAAAAGCTTATAAATAATAATAATAATAATAATTATTATTATTATTATTATTATTTTATATATATATATATTTAATTTGACAAAAGATGACAGTTATGTTATGGAAAGGATAATTTTTGATCAGATTTGATTAAAATTAGAAAAAAAATATTAGACTACATCTATAGCTGAGACATTCCTTCTTCATTCAGAAGGCATAAAAATGAAAGCAACTCAAAATAATTAAACATTAAGTGACATTTTAGTTTAAACATATGTCAGTTTGAAGGAGATCATGGTGTATTTTGTATAAAGTTTTTTTTTTTTTTACAGTTCTTAATGTCAATTTGGAGAGCATGACAAATTTTGTTAAAGGTGCAGTTGGAGATCTCGGAAAATGCTAACTTTAGCCTGATAGCACTGAAAGTGAACGTCCCACCCTCCCTGCAATCGCCGTCCAAAGCCACGCCCCCTGAACGCACATACGCTCAAAGAGCAGAATACCAGAGACAACATTAATTACTGCAATAGACTACATTAACGGTTTCCAATTACAGTCTCGCATACCCCCTCTGCACATTTCATATATATATCTCTATCACGTCCGGCGGTTTGTTCTATTCAACCGTAAGTCATTAAGTGCCCTGGCGGAAGTGGACATCATCAGATATTCTGCCATGATTCACGTTCCAAAGCGGCGTATGCGATATGTTCCATACAAGCGGCATTAAAGTGTGCGAGGGCGTGGATTTTAAATAGTATTTATTTACAGAGGTATATTATGCTCACACTTCACACTTCTAGTAAGTTTAAGTCTGTGTGTGAAGACATACATAAGCGCAAATCATTGAGTGAATGCTCCAAAGTTAAATAAACTTCAACAGATTTCCCCCTGCTCAGGGGTAGGAACACTGTGTCAAAGGAGCATGTCGATCGGAACTGAGTTCATGCACGTAGCTCTCTTCTAACAGAGCTGCTTATCTGAATCGGGTACGTTAACTAAGCGAAGACATGCAGAATGAGAAAACTTTATAGCACAAGTTAGTAAAAGTAATACAATACCAGGAAGGAAGATCGGGTTGTTGATGTTTGTCTGCCATTCTTAGCTCTATCTGCACAGCGTGCGTGAACGCGCCGATGGCGTGTCGCGTCTGCGCGAACAGGGTGCGCAGAGAATCACGCAAATACATACATTGACAGACAGGTAGAAAAGACAATTAAAACGCTCGGACCTGGGGTTTGATTAGACAAACATTTCTTGGTCCCTACACCTTCCACACAGAATATATAAATACAGATAAATACATTTAGACCACTTAACTTAATGATTACTATCAGGATGTGAAGAGACTTTCAACCAGAATAACAAAAAATGTTTCTGAAGACAATCACCAATGGCACCTTTAAGCTGTTTTGAAAACCACCATACATTAAAATCTGTAGACATAAATAAATGAAGATGATTAATTTAGCCTTGATGTCAAAATGTACCACCCCCCCCCACCCCACCCCACAGAATCTTTAAATCCCCCCCCACCCCCAGTTTAAAAAACAAAATTCAGGCCCTGCATATAAACAATATGAAAAGAGCAGTATCCCTTTATGCATTGGTCACACTGTAACTGTTACGCTCTCGTGTCGAATGCTGTTTGCGTGGGTAGCAATTTCCTTGAACATCTGCATCTCAAAGCCCTGATAGCTAATAGATATGAAAAGCACCTCACTGAATATCTTGTTAATACCATCCTCTATGAGAATGCCTTAAGCTCTTCGACTGCAGACCTCTGCCGAGATAACAAAACTCTTGCCCCGATTAATAAACAGGCACATGAGATCGTACATCTTCAGCTCTGCCTATTTTCCACCCTTCTTTGTAAAAACTAGAGATTTCTAATATTCCCCAAATTGAGATTTTTCCATTTTCTGAAGAAATTAAATTGAAATAATAAATATTAACAATTAAAAATGTGACTAGAATGTGTATACTCACACGTATTCAAGGTGTAAAGAGAAAAATATATTCTATACTAGAAATTTGAGCCAAAAAATGAAAAGTCTTGTTGTTGGGATAGAATAACAACTTCAGTTAGTGACAATCTAAACAGAGGACTGGATGGATAATGGTTATGTTGAACAATGAAGTCCCTTTCAAAGCATGGTCTGGTCTTCCAATATGCATTAGGCCACTGGAGATGTTCTACAGCATTTAAAGGCCAGTGTGCTTTCTAACCAGCACAGGCAATTCCAGACCTCTCAAAGAAGTAATTAAAAAGACCAGTCTGTCATCAGACTCACGCGGGACTCACTGGAGGCAGACAGAAAGAGGACTGGAGTCTATCATTAATAATTCTGCACATCTTTCCATAATACTCCACCCTGGAGCAACTTCAGCCACTGGCTTATTGTACCACTGTCCTTAGAAACACTATTGGGGATCTATTCTGACAACCACCATCAAACAGTACAACTTCACGACCTCCTCCAATCATGCAAACAACACTGCATAATTTTTTTTTTTTTTTTAAGGCTGAGCCAATTACCAGGCAATGCACTTATTTATGTGTTTTGGCAGAATCATATTGTCTATTGTATCTTTCCTATTGTGTGCATGTTTAGTATATATTGGACTCAATGACAAAAGATATTAAAAAAGGGTAGAAATGTGTTATTTATAATCAAGTGTGTATAAAAAAAAAAAAATTGTCAAAGAATATAATGACTCAATGTCATGTGGAGGATTTTTTTTTTTTTCTTTTAAATATCATGAATTTATCTGATATTTTAAGAGTTGTACTGACCTTGCCCCAAAATCAAGAGGATTTTCAAATTAATTTAAAAAAATAATAAATAAAACACTACATCACGTACATACACACACATTAGTTAGAGAATAAATATGCAATTGATAGAGGGTCAAGTATGTGTTTTTTTTTTTTATAAAAAGACGACCGATAGATAAAATAGAATTAGAATAGAGAGTACTAGAGTTAGAGGCTCAAATAAAGATGGAAGAGATGTGTTTTTAGCCGTTTCTTGAAGATGGCTAAGGATTCAGCTGCTCGGATTGGTCATTCCACCAGGTGGGAACAGTTAATGAAAAAGTCAGTGAAAGTGATTTTGTGCCTCTTTGCGATGGCACAATAATGCATCATTAAACGCAAGCTTCTAGAGGTAGGGCCCTATGAAATCCGTTTTATTTTTTCCCAAATTCCGTTTTATTTTTTTTTTTAATTCAGTTTTTTCCGTTTTAATTTTTCTGGATTACGTTTTGTTTTTCCATTTTAATTTTTATGGACTCCTTTTTAAAGGTCAAATTAAATTTTATTAATCAAAAAGCATGTCTAATTAATTAAAATCATGAAACTTACACAATTTAATTTATTAAAAGTCAAAAAGTGTAACAAAAATGACATGTTTAGGGCCGTATGAAATGTTTTTTTTTTCCCCTCACCTTATGTTTTATTGTTACCAAATTCTGTGTTTTAGCATGTCTAATAATTTGAATGCATACAAACAATTTTTATTTATTCTTACAGTAGCCTTATGAAATGTTTTTTCCCCCATCAGAAATTCTGTGTTGTGTATTTAAATTTTACTGGTTATCAGATGAAGGCATAAAACATTGATTTAATTTATATTTTAATTAATGAAAATTAAACATTTAAATTTTTGGCAAATAAAGGGGATTTACTACTAAAATTAAAATATTTTGTGATTATTTCTTAAAAAATAAAGTTGTATTATTTTTCAACAGTAGTAGTAGTTGTAGTAGTAGTAGTATTACGTACATTCTACTAAATAATAGTAATATAGCCTATTTCTGGCACAATGCCTTTAAAAAGTTAAACCGAACTTTTATTTTGACGGGTTTCTGTGAATACCTTTAAAGTTCTGTGTGTGTATATGATATGACGCTAGTTTTACTCAAATGAAATGGTAAAATTTAATTTGAAATTTCGCTGAAATCACTGCGAGCGCCGCGTGCTCTGTGTATATAGTAAACAAAACCGCGTGTCTGCTCCATTCATACAGAGGATGCGCAGAACATGCAGGACTCATATTTAAATCGACTTTTGCGGCTTAATATTTACAGATACTGGTTCATATCGCAATTTGATTTAAGTGTAATGACCTACTTTTGATTCATTCTTTATTCTTTGACAAATTCCGTGACATTCCGCGTTAAACTGTAAATTCCGTTTTTATGACTGGATTCCGCGTTGGCTCCACGTTTTCTCATCAGCGGAAATCATAGAGCCTATAAGAGGGAGCACATGGGTCTAAATTATAGATTTAGGTAAAGGGGTAAACAGGTAAAAACCAGAGGTGGTTTTGTAGGCAAACATTAAATTTTCCACATCAATCTATACTCCATGCACCATAATGGCAAAGCAAAAACAGAACTAGGGCTGCAGCTAAAGATTATTTTTACTGTCGACTAATCTAGCGATTATTTTTCAATTAATCTATTTTCTTATCAGTTGATGAATTCTTTAGTAAAACTATAAATAAATAAAGTAACTTCTGCTATTAAACTTATTTTATTCAAACGTTTTCTCATAATTAATACTTTACAAAAATAAAAATAAAAAGAAATAACAAGAAAAGAGAAAAAACGAAATAAATAAAAATAAAAATAAAAACGAAAGAAAGAAAATAAATAAAAGAAAAAGAAAAAATGACAGCATTAAATAATTAATAAAAAATAAAAAGAAAGCAAGGAAGCAAGAAAGAAATAGGCCTAGGCTAACAATAACAAGAAAGAAAGAAAAAGAAAGAAAGAAGGGCAGTGATACAATCGTGGCCACCATTATGGCAGCATTCACAGGTGCTGCTTGGGACTGACTGCAGTCGCATACAGGTGAGAGACTTGAACTGTTTTATATATTCAGCACATTAAAACTGCCATGTGAATGAACAGCTGAAGTCACAACGCATTAAGATTTCAGAAAGCTGACAGAATCAAAAATGGCGTCATAACACCGGGAAGTTTTATCACAGTTGACAGTCCGTTTTAATGAGGAACCCAGTAGAGACTTGTCCAATCCAACACACAGTTAAACAACCCCAACAGCGACTTTAAATGCTTGAGTGCAGAGAGCGCGTTTGGTACGTAGCGTCTGGGCCCTCGCGCAATCAGCACCGACAGCAGCTCCAGTGGATCTTAAGATGAAGCGATCATTTCTCCGTCTCTGTGGGTGAATTAAACCCGTCATGGTTATATAGGCAGCTCGATGTCCGTGCTGTTCCGTTCATTCAGCAGCAGCTTTGAATGCGGTTGTGAATCTGACAATGTAAAGGCGTCAGTTATTATATATTATATATATATATATATATATACATATATATATATGAGGTTCTGACTGTCATATAAAAATAATGCTCTATGAGCATAGCTCTATGTAAGTGATAATGCCATACTAGCCTTCACGCTTCTGCTCTAGAATGTCTTGTTTTGTGTTAAACATAATAAAAACAGTCTTAAGTAAAGATAACTGCAGGCTCGCAATGGGCTTGGCTAAAAGGTGCATTTCAAATCGACGCATTCCATGCTAATCGACGTATTTTCATAATCGACGTAATCGATGCAGCCCTAAACAGAACTGTCACAACTTTGTAAATTTATAAAAAATAAAAAGTCTGAAATAAGTACATTTCACTGCATGCTAAAACCTAATATATATACACATACATATATATATATATATATATATATATATATATATATATATATGTGTGTGTATATACATATATATATATATATATATATATATATATATATATATATATGTATATATATATATACTGTGTGTATGTATGTATATATATGTGTGTGTGTGTATATATATATATATATATATATATATATATATACACACACACACAGTGCCCTCCAAAAGTATTGGAACAGTAAAGACAAAATTGCTCTGTTGGCTGTGGAATCAAGACATTTATAAATATGATTAAAAGATGAATATGAGACAAAACTACAGAAAGTCACATTTTATTATTGGGTGATTCAACACATAGATGTTTTACCAGCTAAGAAGTTCAGCACGTTTAGAGTTTCATCCCTCTGTCTGATGTGAGCATAAGTATTGGAACAGTTGCCTCACAGGTCTTTCGGAGTGATCAGCTGTGTCCTGTTGCATTAATTCTTCAGATATTAATACCAGGGAATGTGTCGTATCAGTTATATCCATTACTTCTGCATTCTGAATCTTGCATTCGATGATGACACACACAAACCAGGATGAAGACGAGGGAGCTGACTTTGAGAGAAAAGCAAGCAATTTGGATGCTAAAAGAAAAGAGGAAGTCAATTAGAGCTATAGCAAAAACAAAGGGCATGGAGAAATCAAGAGTTTGGAAACCACCAGCGACACCAGCAATCAACAACTACCTGATCGGCTGAGAAAAGAACAGTAGTTGATGACAGACAAATCATAAAAGCTGTGAAAATGAACCTTAAAAGATGTGTCTGTACAAATCACCAACAACTTCCAGAAAGCTGGGGTAATGCTCTGACAATCTACTGTCCTCAGGAGACTTTGACACAGAATTACAGATGCTACACAGCAAGATGCAAACCTCTGACCAGCACCAAAAATAGAAAGGCAATATTAGAGTTTGCAAAAAAGCACAAAGGTGAGCTAGAAGAGTTTTGGAAGTGATGAAACAAAAGATGAACCTTTATCTAAGTGACAGGAAAGCAAAAATATGGAGAAAAAAGGGAACTGCAAATGATCCCAACCATACAGCCTCATCTGTAAAGTATGGTGGAGGTGTTGTCATTGCATGGGCATGCATGGCTGTCTCTGGAACAGACCCTCTCAACTTTACTGATGACTTAATGTATGATGACAGTAGCAGACTGAATTTGGAAGAGTACAAAACCATCTTGCCTACCAATATTCAAGAAAATGCCACCAGATTCATTGGGAAGTGCTTCATATTGCATCAGAAGAATGACCCAAAACACCCTGCCAGTTCAGTCAAGGAATTTATAAGGGCAAAAAAATGGGAAGTCTTAGATTGCCCAAGTCAATCTCCAGATTTAAATCCGATTGAACATGAATTTAACCAGTTTGAGAGGAGAGTAAAGGCAGAAACTCCCCAAAACAAGCAACAATTGGAATTGGCTGCATTAAAGGCTGGTAAAAGTCTTTCAAAAGATGAGAGCAAGAGTCTGGTGATGTCTATGGGTCACAGACTCGCTGCTGTGATTGTCTGCAAGGGATCTGCAACTAAATAATAGCTTTTAATCTTTTATATCTGCCTTATGTTAAACTGTCCCAATACTTATGGTCACATCAATGAGTGGGATGAACTCTAAAAGTACTGTTCTTTTTATTTGGTAAAACATGTATGTGTTGAAACGTCTAATATTAAAATGTGAGATTCTGTAGTTTTGTCTCATATTCATCTTTTAATCATATTTGCAAATGTCTTGACTCCACAGCCAACAGAGCAATTTTGTCTTTACTGTTCCAATACTTATGGAGGGCACTGTATTATTTATATATATATATATATATATATACACATACATACATACATATACACATACACACACACATACATACACATTTTTTCCAGAAAATATCATTCTTTTAATGAGGCTCTTTGTGTCATAGTCAATATGTTAATATTACATTTAATGCTCTTTTGACTTTCCATTTAAGAATAGCTGAACTACACAGCCATCATAATACAGCATCTGAGCCCTTAGACAACAAACGACCCATACCTGCACTTTCAGTCTATTGGTGTAGGCTATAGACTTGGAGGAACCAACTCTGATAGTAAGCTGGCCTGGGATAGAGAGCTGTAGAAAGACAAGGCAAAGTGACTACAGGCATTTGATGGTGCCATCAGGCTGGGCAGCTCTGTCTCTCTGAGTGTTCTCATCTTTTATTGAATGCAGAAAACTCAATTTGAACTCACTGGAGACTCTTGGACAAGGACAAATTATAGTCCTATGAGGTCTTATGAGGGGAAATAAAGGATTTTATGGTAACTGTAGCTTTACATTCCACAATTGGTGACAATTGGCAATAAGTAAACAATCTACGCATACAGCTGGAAAAAATTGAGACCACTCCAATTTTTTCTTAAATCTGCATCTCTACATGGATGGCAGCCATACTCATTCAAGTGACCTACAAAACGAATGGAAAATGGCAGCTGAGGACAGTTTGAAACAGGCTTCTAGGAGCAGGGCTGAAGTCTTGCAAAGCTAGAAAAAAAAGCCTTTCATCAATGTGAAGCAAAGAAGAGCCAGGTTGCGGTTTGCAAAAGAACAAAGATTGGACCGTCTCTGATGAGTCTAATTTTCAGCTTTGCCCAACACCTGGTCATCTAATGGTTAGACAGACACCACGAAAGGCCTACAGGCCACAATGTCTCGAACCCACTGTGATATTTGGTGGAGGATCGGTGATGATCTGGGGGGTGCTTCAGCAAGGCTGGAATGGGGCACATTCATCTTTATGAAGGGCGCATGATTCCAGCCACACACACAAGGTTGTGCTGGAAGAAAACTTGCTTCCCTCTGCTCTGACAATGTTCCTAAAATATGAGGATTGTTTTTTTGCCCCCCCCCAGTAGGACAATGCTCCATACCACACAGCCAGGTCAATCAAGGTGTAGATGATCAAGGTCAGGACAACCAGATCAAGACCCTGTCATGGCCAGCCAAATCTCCAGACCTGAACCTCACTGAAAACCTCTGGAATGTGATCAAGCCATCAGACAAAGCCAAGCTGCTTGAATTTTTGTGCCTGAAGTGGCATAAATTTGCCCAACAGCAATGTGAGAGGCAGGTGGAGAGCATGCCAAGACACATGAAAGCTGATTGAAAATCAGGGTTACTCCTCTAAATACTGACTTCTGAACTCTTCCTAGGTTAAAACATTAGTATTGTGTTGTTTAAAAATAAATATTAACTTGTTTTCTTTGCATTATGTGAGGTCTAAAACGCTGCATCCATTTTTATTACATGTTCATTTTGCTCAAACACATACCTATAAATAGTATAACCAGAGAAACTGATAATTTTGCAGTGGTTTCTTTTTTTTTTTCCCCACAAGTTTGACAGTAATTCTAATGAAATTTATTGTTGATGGCAGTGAATGTGTTGCAGAAACGTATCTAAAGATGCAGCTTCTTAGAGTTTATCATGCTGACAGAAGGTACAACACACTGTCAGCCAAAATCCTTTCAGAAAAGTTATCTTATTCAACTCTTTAAGCCAGTGTCGCTTAAAATATTTAATATATTAACAAAAATCTAGATAAAATTTCATTAAATGACTAGTCCATCAACAACCATCCTGTCCATCCTACTCCAGATTTGTATCCCAGTAGGTAACAGCTTCCCTCCCCGCCAGCTCATCTCGCTTCTGTTTCTGTCTGTCTGCCAATGATAAGCATGCTAGTGGTGCCAAAAGTGTTGGAGGCATGGATTTTATAAGCACAGTAATGTAATAAAAGAGAACACACTGTTGTGAGAAATCAAAATAAAATCCAACCAACTGCATCCTCACTATTTTTTTTCTTACTAAAAATGTAAAACACTTTCAGACAAATTTTGACAATATATTAAAATAAAACAGTTATTTTAAATTGTAATAATGTTTCAGAATATTATTGTTTTTATTGTATATTTTACTGTATATTTGATCAAATTGAGTTTTGTTGAGCCTTGTTTACCTTATGTTTGGCTTTTTTTATTTAATGTAATTAGATACCTTTTAGGTAATTAAATACCTTTTTAGCAATCACTGAAGTTCTATCAGCTGGGCTGTGGATATTTAAATGCAAACAGCATCTCAACATTACACAGCCGTACACCTCTTTTTCTAGGCCACCGCAATCAATCCTAAGTCACGTAACAGTGTCAGACCACATAGCGCAAATCATAATTACCCAGAACATCAGCTGATTGGAACTGTGCTTCTGTCTAGACAGCAACTCACCAAATCAATTGGACAGTAAACAGCCCAAATTAAACACCATCACCTCAGCAGTAACCCCCAGCGAAACACAAACGGTGCCTCAAACCCAGCCAAACTGGCAAAGACCCAGTCTGGATCTGTGGAGCACAGCCCCCCTGTCTGACTAGGGCAGCACTGGCTAATTGGCCTATTGATTTCTTGACAGGTGACGAGTTTCCTGGCACTGCTGCCGGTTCATGCATCATCTGAAGTGGACAGAAAAAGGCATGATGGGACACTACAGCAGGAATCTTTAGCCCAACTCATGACAAAACATTAGCCCTACGGGAGCTAATTCACATTTTACTGAAGTAAGAGACATAAAAGGAATAGTTCATCCAGAAATGATACATTGTAACGTAAAATACGTAATATATATTTCATTTAAAGAAATATTTTAATTTAGCTCAAAAGGAATCATTTGTGATTTTATAGGGAATTTGGACAGAATCACTGTTTCACGGCTGATCACTGAGGCAGCAGCGATTCACTGAATACCGTATAACAATCAATTCTGCACTGATATTAAAATCCAAAATATAGTGAAAACACTATTTAATAGCACAGTAACAAGATCGACAGATTAAGACATTAACTTGTGAGCACAAACACAAGATACTTCTTTTCAATATAAACAAGATTTTATTTATATAAACTCAAGAGCAGATAAAATCAAACTAACACATGAACACAAGCATTCACACATTCACACGTTGCAGGAAAGAGAGAAAGCAAGGAAAGGATGAGTTAAGAGTAGAAATGTGAAATCCCAAGTTTACAGCAATATGTGCAATTGCCTAGACCTAACAACCATCAATCACTATTTAACCTCACTGAGTTTCTTGGACGAGGCTGCATCCATAATAATGGCACCAATCCAGTTGCAAATGTCAGAGTTGTTTTACTTGCTGCTGGGTTCCTTGTCGTCTCTTGCAGAAGAAGGTTTTCCTTGAGGTTACTGATTGGCTGGAAGTTCAGTAGTCTTTGAAGTAACGTCTTCTTGGGCGCTATTCTGGCTGAAGTTGCGTGAGTTGTGGGCTGCCACAGTTGATTCAATGTCATGTGCCGGACTCCAGGGCACGGCGTTACAAAATTAACTTAGCACAACAAACTCAACGGAAAGAAAGAAACAGCGTGGGTGAATAAAAGATGTAACAAGACTAGGTGGTTTTCTTCTCATTGTGGTAGCAGCATGGAGACAGTGGCCAGAGCACGCTCAAAGAGCAGCGTCAAAACGCGTGGCAAGGAGAAGGGAGTTGAAGAGAGTAAGTTGAAGAGATAAGAGTTTGATGAAAATCCTGTTTAAACTGCTTTCAGACCTGCCCCATCTGGACGCTCTGACCAATTAGAAATTATCTTAGCTTGCAGTGATGCTCTGTTTCTGCCCCACCGTAAATCATGTTATGTTATCTGGTCAGTCACATGGTCCGGATTTTCCCGCCTCTTGTAAAGTATAATTTCAGATAGGATTTCTATAAGAAGATTATGATACATTTTACAAAGAATTAATTGGAAGAAACATTTAAAGCATGAATTTTCAGTAAACTATACATACTAAACATGAATATTACCCTTAAGGCTTAAGCTATTCAATACTTATTGAAAGCAAGACATACACAATGAGTGATTAAAACAAGGATAGTCAAATGTGTGGGTTACATATGATATGGAGTTATGCATAAAGATTAGTTTCATAAAAATGAAAATGAAGTCTTAAGACATTTTAGTGCATGGAAGCACAGTCTTTTAGTTCGCAGAACAAAAGGGTGTTCTTTGAGTAAAGGAATTTAGTCTGGTCTTTGTCTTCATCAGGTAGGAGAATCGCCTGGAATGTTGTAGCTCGTGACTTTCTATCACAGGTTTACATGTAATTGGCCATCTCTTTGACCATAAGTCTTGATTACTTGCCCCAAATTTGACAGTCTTTTTCCTGAGTTGGAATTATCAATAAGTGTTCCTTTGTTTTAATGTTGCAAGCTGTTCTGTGAAAGAGTCGGTTAGTTTGCTTGCTCCAAACTAGTTGGAGCTAGGATCTGGACAGATTTATGACGTTGTTCTGTTTCCTTGGTGGAATTCCACCTCCTCATGTTTCAATGTTCTAATCGCATCTTAAATTTGTCTGATTCAGTCTCTGATATTCTACAACATCTATCATCATTCATTCACGTTCTTGTCTAAACCAGTCATTTTCCTGACCAGTTTTGTTTTTTCTATGAAACAGAAAAGAAGAAATTTAAAAAATAAAAATGCATTAGATGTGCATTTCCTTGCAATTACAGTGAATGCGGAGTGGTGATTTCAAGTGTCAAAAAGAACAAACGCACAATAAAAGCCACATGAAAGTGATGCATACGACTTGTGCTGGCCCCTATAATTGGACTTATTTTTCCCAAATTTATAGGGATGTAACGATTCACTCAACTCACAATTCGATTCAACTCACGATTTTGATTTCAAGATTTGATTCGATTCACGATTTTTTTTTTTTAAACAAAATGAGATTTAAAGACAAATTATAAATTAAATGTGTCCTTTTATTATTGCTTGGACAAAATTCTGCATGTTTCTTTGTGAAATTTAAATACTATCTGACACTATAATAATATACTAAAATAGCACTTGCATATTATTGCTCTTTTATTGGTTTTGATTGTTTCTATTGTCCTCATTTGTAAGTCGCTTTGGATAAAAGAATCTGCTAAATAACACAGTTTAAATATAATGTAAATGTAAATAACAAAACTAAATTTAAATTCAAATCAAATAAATAATCATGATAAATAATCATGATCCAAACAAAGATGCTGCTTACACGCAACATGAGCATTTTTTAATCTAAATTAGATTGTATAATTTCGAAATTTGAAGCAAAAACAGAATGGGTTCGACTTCAGTTTTGTGAAACTATACATAAAAGTATCTGCATGAAACAGAAACAGCAGGAGACGAGCTGAATGAGACGCAGATTCACTCTCTGCCAGCAGGTGGCGCTTAAAGCGTTTCCTTGGTTTCTGCTGTAAACAAAGCAGCCCTGCACTTAGGAACTTTAAAATGCATTATGAAGAGGCTGATGAGATGAAAAAAAAAAAAAAAAACCATCTAAACTTTTCTAGTTCCCCCCAGACATGCATTCATATAAACTCCTACCCCTAATTGAGTCGCAATTTGTTAAGCATCTCAACCGATTTGAATCATCACATTTTAATCGATTTTCAACCGGCTCGTGGTTAATCGTTATATCCCTACGAATTTAATTTTATATTTTTCCCTGAATTTTCAATCTAAATTCTCTGTGATTCCATTTTAATGGTTTAATTACATTTTATTAATCAAAAAGGATGAATTCATAGAAAGATTCAGAATTTTATAATAGTAAACAATAATAATGCCTCATGGAGAAATTTGTTTGTTTTTGTTTTTTTTTTCAAAAATTGTGTTGTCTGGATTTTTATGGATTGTGTTTTATGATTTAATGCATTTTAAATTTAAACAATTCCTCTTTTTTTGGCAAACAGTGCTGTTTACTATATCAATGAAAAAATGTGATAGTCTTAACAAAATGTTTGTTTTTTTTTGTTTTCTTTTTGTTATTGCTTTGAGAAGTACATTGTCCAATAGTAATATATTTTTGCAATTAATTTTTTATTTTTTTTTCCCCAGGTAAACCAGACTTTTATTTTGTAGGTAGTAGTAAACAACTTTGATGTTCTGTGTGTATCCTACAATAATTTTATCAAATTAAATGATCTCTCAGAGCATTTTTTGAAATTACATTTATGTAGAGTGAGATTGCAAACACTAAAAACAACAAACATTAGGGCACATGTCTAGATTTTCAGGGAATAACATTTTACAAATGTAAAAAGCTGTTGTATGACCGTACACAAGCCATATGGATCACTTAAGACAATTTTTAGATGCTTCTGCACCCATTCTGGAGCTTGAAAGCTACATTACTGTAACTGCATGAAAAAATGGGACCTGCGCATGCTTCAGAATTTGTTCACAGGTTCCAAACATACTGATTTGGAACAACATGAGGTATGAACTTAGGGGATGGGCGATAAATGTATAATGATAATTACTGCATTATACTGTAATTTTCCTCGAAAAAACAACAAGAGTTTCATAAATGTTCAATATAATGTTTATGCTCCAAAAGCGGAATGAAAGAACGCTACTCATCTGAAACGTGCCACACGGACCATTTATCCTCTCAGCTAAATTAATTTAAGAAATTAATTTTCTATTAAGATATTTATTTTGTTAAGGAAAAAATGACTGGAAAAATGTAAAGAATTCATAAACGTGAAGTGTTTGTCATGTAAAGAGTAGGGCTGGGTATCGTTCAAAAATTTTCGATACCGATACCGGTTCCTGAACGATACTTTTTTCGATACCAATTTTATGAAATCAGTTTTAACAAGATTACATTATCTCCAAAAACTTTGGTTTTATTTTTTTCAGCTTGTTGACATTTATACAGACTCAAAGACTCATCTCCTGAGACACTACACAAAGGAACAAAATATATCCAACACAATAAATCAGTGCAAATAATTTTAATAAAGCTCAAATAGTTTTCAGTTTACACTAGTGTTTGTTTGTTTTAAAACGGATAGCTCAGACAGAATCTTCATTTCTATTCATTTATTGTAGGTTGTTAAAGACTTCAAGAAATTGAAAATCTTTATCCACTTTCATAAGTGGGTGTTTTATTTTCTTTCACCATACGTTTTATTGTTATTAAATTCTGTGTTGTAGTATGTCTAATTATTTGAATGCATTAAAACTAAGTTTATTCAAATTTATTCTTAAAATAGCCTTATGAAATGTTTTATTTTTCCTCAGAAATTCTGTGTTCTGTATCTGGTTTTCAAATGAAGGCATAAAACAATTTCATTTATCTTTTAAATGACTGAAAATCAAACTTTATTTTGGCAAACAAAATTTTACTATTAAAATTAAAACATGGAAGAAATGTTGTGTGATCATTACTTAAAAAAAAATATAAAGTTTTAATAATTTTAATAGTAGCCTAGTAGTAGCAGTATGTACACTCTGCTGAACAATATTAATATATTTCTGCCGCAGTGTCTTCCAAGTTAAACCGAACTTTTATTTTGACGGGTTGCCGTGAATACCTTTACAGTTCTGTGTGTGTATGATATGACGCTAGTTTTACTCAAATCAAATGGTAAAATGCTCATGGAGTGACTCTCAGAGCAGTTCTGGAGATGTTGTTCATGTGTTTATGTCCTCATTTAGACGGCAGATGCTGAAATCACCGCGCGCTTCAGTCTGTGTGTATAAACACAACCGCGCGATATAGAGAGCAGACTGCTCCGTGCGCTTTCGAATCCCTCTCGCGGATGTCAAACACCGATCGATCTGCGGCGCGTCGCTTCTAGTCAAACACACCTAGTGCTGCAGGCTTATTGCCTCACTGACGTTGATGAGATTAACCCCTTAGGTATCGAAATTTGGTACCGAACGACAAGACGTTTTTCGATACTCGGTGGTATCGAGGCAATTCGGTCGGTGCCTAAAAAGTAATCGAACTCGATACCCAGCCCTAGTAAAGAGCAGTCTAAATCCACAATTAACGGTCTGGTTTCAACAACCTTCAGAACAAAAACTTTTTTAAACTTGAAAAATAAAGATTTGACATTTATCGTGATAATTATCGATATCGACTGATATGAAAAAACTGTGATAATGTTTTTGGCCATATCGCCCAGCCCTAGTTGAACTACTGGAAGAGAGAAAGGCATGAGGAAAAAAACTGACCAGAGACATCTACTCTGTACTGACATAACCAGCAAGATATTCTAGACTTCAATGATGTCCAGAATGGAGTGCAATGTAAATGTTTAAAGAACTTGAGCCTCTGAAGGGTGAGAATTCACACAGGACAAAATGGATCTCTCAATCTGACAGAATGACTGAAGGCCGCGGTCAACCGTAGTGTTGATAGGCTCTGTGAAACACACTCGCCCCCAGAGTCACAGAGCACTCCTGCAAATCAAGCGCATGAAAAGACCATTCACAGCACTGAATTTACATAAAGAAAACTGCGCCGACTTCATGATTTTTTTTAATCCGAGGCACATAACACAAACCCCTCTCAACAAAGATTACATCAACCTTGCATAATTATGCTCAGCTCCAATAAAACACATTTCAGTGTCTGCAGTCAATTTTACTTTTCCTTATAAATCATGCATGAGGGTCGATTTTAATGTGCTGCACATCATCCGACTCTGTTTCTGTGGAAATTGCAGTTCCAAGCATCAAAAGTTTCGGCACTTTATTGTGGGCTCCTGCATGCAATAAATGATAAATATTGAGGCAAATCCAACTGACACCTAAGATTAATCTCACCATGACAGGAGAGAAAATGTATGTGCCTCTGCCATTTCTTTCTGACTGTCCGTTATGCACTATTCCCAACACACTGGGCCGCTCGCTCTCTCTCTCTCTTTCCCATCTCTTTCCCTTCCCTTAGGGAATTTTGTGAGCCAATCTCTTTTCCCTCGTCTTTTTCCATTCTCGCTCTCTTTGATTGTGGCCAATGTGCAGCTTCGTGAAGAAAATCGAATGCTGCAGTTGTTAAAAAGGAAGCTACTTGCTGGACCTTTGCTTTATGTTTCAGTATCTATCAGTGGTTAATTTGACATAACCTCTATGTGACTGCAGCAGGAATACTGTCACATTTGTCTGTAACATTCTTCATTATGACCTACAAATCTAAAGTTTGAGTGTATTAAGTCAGTTCTGGCGTGTGAAGAATCACGGCATTTGATGGATGCTCTACAGAGACATCTCTGCATCACAAGCTATTTTCAGCTCTCTGTCACTCTTACTTCCCTATTCACCTTTTTGCTTCCTGCCTTGAGATGCCACAGGCAACGTAAACCTGGCCATCCACGGTCACATTTCAAAATACAAATCAAAGCAGGTCTGCCCACATTCCGGAACCCTATTGGTCAAAGATCATTGTTTAAAGCCCCAAAGCTGAAATTACCAAATCAATTACACACTCTCAAGGGGACCTATTATGCAAAAATCACTTTCATAAGGTGTTTGAACATAGTTGTGTAGCCGCAGTGTGAGAAAACAACCAGCCTATAATTTCAGATTCTCCCTCTGTTCACGTCACGGAGGGGAAAAAGTCCCGCCCATTTGTGACACTCTCTGCTATATTAGCATGAACACAGCACTGAGTGAGAAGCTGCAGTCCGCCATTACTGGAGATATATAACGTCAGCGCCAAAGAGGCATTACAAGTGTTGCGTTTTGGGATGCACCAATGAACATAGGAGTCTCCCTAGTCTCCCTCTATCTGAACCACTGAGGACACTATGGTTAAATTTCATTTTTTGAAAAAAATATCCCGGAAAAAATGGGTAAAGTCCCCTATATGTTTAGGAATCAATACCAACGCTTCGTACACGAACGTCAGCTCCAGACAAAGTAAGTATCACGCGTTTGTTTTCCAAATTGCCTTTCTGAAAGAGCTTCTTGGCACTCTGTAAGGCTAATTGCTAAAGTTATCATTGTCTCTGCCTGTTTTCATTGATGCTGCCTTCAAGTGCTACCACAATGATCGTGAATAGGAATGTGGTAGTTAAAAGTTGCATACAAAAGCAATGTGAAGTCGACCACTTGAATTTGTTGAGCTCATAATCAGAAGTGGGACTTATAAAGTTTGTGATAGCATAAGACTAGCTATGTTGTTATTTTTATCGCATCGTGCTCCCTGTCTGTGTAATTCATAAACGCAAATTTATTATGCACCGTATAATCAGATGACTGGCTTTGAATCCGAGTAAGTTTTCTGTAAAGATAGCAGGCTTGTACTAATAGTGGAATGTTTATTTGCAAAGACTAGCACTGCTATTGCCGGAGCTTGAGCTCCCTCTTCTCCAGAGGCATCAGCTTATTTGCATTTAAAGAGACATACTCAAAAAACAGCGCATTTTGGCTCATACCCTAAAAGTGGCAATATTAACAAGCTATAAAAAATTATCTGTGGGGTATTTTGAGCTAAAACGTCACATATACACTCTGGGGACACCAGAGACTTATTTTAAATATTGTAAAAAGGGGCATAATAGGTCCCCTTTAAAATCTGTATCAGTGTTATATGATTAACTGAAATAAAGGTCAGTGTCGTCTATAACAGAATGTTCAAGCTTCTTTTCACATAAAATGAAAGCGATTGGTGACCATGATTTAAGATACATTTTCAATGAACAACTTAAATACCAGTCTCTTGCAGTCCTCCTGCAAAGCTATTATATGACTTCAGAAAACTTGGAAAATAGTGCATGAATCACATAAACTACTTTTATTGCATGGTGTTCCGAAGCAGAAAGTAAGTCATATGGATTTCAAAAAAATGTGAGTCTGATCAAATAATGAAAATTTTCATTTCTGGGTTAACTCTCGCAGTTTGACCTTGGATGAACATATTCTTCTTTGTTCTGCATCAGCAATTACAATAAATTATTTATTATTTTTTTAAACAAACACTTGCATGTTGTGATTATTAACCAACACCAGAGAACAGTGAACATACAAATGTCTTTTTAAATTATTAATATATTAACTTAAAGGTTTAGGAATGATTGAACTATCCCTTTAAATAGGGTGTTTGTGTATGACATGAGTACAGAACAATGTGCTAAAATAGGACAAGTAACTCTAGGGTTCACATTAGATGAATCAGCCACCACACACCATCATTAGTGTAAAAGGGTCTTTAGGACAGCTCTCATTACACAGAAACACAAACACATTGAGAGCCGACTGTTGCCCTTCTCTCTCTCGCTCTCTTTTTCAAAGCTCAGAGCATAATTTAAAGTAAAACACAGACAACACTATCTGGATGCATTCCATATAGACATAACCTACATAATATATACACAGAGAACTAAAGCAAGCTACATCTGTATAGCGAAAAAGACAGAGAAAAAGAACTGAACTGTTTTCACATTCCCCATGACAATTCCACCAAATTACTCAGCTTGAGTGTTACAGAGATCCATTCATGACTAATTCATTAACATCCCAAAAATTCCACATTCCAAGAGCCACTAATGATCTTTGAAAGGTCTTATTTCAAATCAATGTGGGAAAAACAATGTGCACTGATCCACATAATAAGATGGGATAAATATTCTTATGCAAGAGAGAAAGCTACAAATGAAAATTTTGCTTGTATTTATTCACTTATTTTATTCAAAGGTGCTGTAGGCAACATTAAAAAGGAATGGCATTCAGAAAATACCCTTAATGGTCATATTCTTTGTTTAGCCAATCAGACGACTTGGATGCACTATCCATCATTTTGCATGTTTACAGGGCAGCCCAAATACAGAAAACAGGACTCTGAGAGTGAGTTAGTTGGAGTGGATAATTCAAGTTAAGCACCATTCAGCTGTATGTTTGTAGGGCAGGTTTTTGGAAAGAGGTACATTTTTCAGCTTCCAACTCAGTCTGTGCTTCAAATATCAACAATAACATCTAAAGTGGCATGAAACACCTCTAAATGTTCCCTCATTTTTTTCTGTTCAACTGTGAGGACCCTGTTAAAGGGATAGCTCAACCAAAACAGATATTCTTTCATTATGAACTTAAAATACTTCAATTGTAAAAAAAAACACTGAGGCATTTCTCAAAATATCTTGTTTTATGTTTCACAGAGGAGAAAAAAGTCAAACAGGTTTGGAACGACATGAAGGTGAATAGATAATGACAGAATTTATTTGTGAGTGAACTATCCCTACTACAAGGTCTTCACAGTTGAACAGAAATAAAGGAAGGAACAAAGGTAAAGAGGACGGAGGAAGGGAGGAAGTGGGAGAATGTCTATACGCAGTGAAGTGAAGACAAGCATTAAAGTGCACAGTCATGAAGTCTGACAAAGTCACTCGGCATAATTATTCAGCAACTATACCAGAACTGCACAATCCGTGTCAGTAGTAGAAGATAATCACAGAACAGCATAGTGTGTAATATGAAAGCATATTCATTTATATAAAAACAGTCTTTGTTACAGATGATTCACTGATCATTTTTACTTATGTAGAACAAAACATATTTTGATGAATACTTGGATTGAAACAACATGGGACCCCATGACTTTCATTGTATAGACAAAATGCACTAAGACAAATTTCTCAAAATGTCTCAAAAAAAAAGAAGAAGAAAAAAAGAAGATATTCATAGAGGTTTGGAACAATATGAGTGACGTGATATTCTTGCGGGCACAGGCGTTAAAAAAAGATGTTCACATACAGTTCAACTCTTGTAGCTAACAGTAGACTATTCAGTCACAATCATGGAGCTCAGTCCAATCAAGCTGTTCACCATTAGGGAGCAATACTATCCTGGACCACAGCAGTCGAATGAATAGAGATGAGGAACAGTTGATTCGGCCTTTTCTAATTTCTACTGTGACAAATAAATGCTCTTCTTTTGACCTTTTTTTAATACTGAAAAAACGCATCATGGTTCCCACAAATATTAGCAGAATTTTCAACATTGACAATAATAAGAAATGTTTCTTGAGTACCAAATCAGCAAATGACTTCTGAAGGATCATGCGACACTGATGACTGGAGTAGGCTGCTGAAAATTCAGCCTTCAAACCACTGAAATAAAATACATTTTAAAACATATTAAAATACAAAAGATTATTGTTATTTTAATATTACATAATATTTAATAATATTATTGTTTAACATTACTGTCAACATTATCTTTTAAATACATCAAGTAAATGCAGCCTCAGTGACCTAAAAACCTTAAAAAAAAAAAAAAACAGCATAAGGAGGCAAATGGCCATGTGTCTCATTAACAATAACATAATTTTCCCCCTCATATATCACTCATTGCTCAAGGATCTGCACTGGAGAATGTCCCGATGGGTGTGATTAACAGCTCAAAACCAAAGCTACTGGCAGTTCATGTGGGGCAGCAGTCCGATGGACCATTGGCACATAGGAGACTGTGGCAACAAACAACTTCAAAGAGTATTGTACATACACTAGGTCCCTCTGTTCTGACAAAGCAAGAAAGAAATCAAAAAGAAAAGAAAAAATAAAGAAAGAAAAAGAAATAAAGGAGAAATTTACCTCACAAAAGAACACAGGACAAAAAATTCCCTTGAACATTTCAAATTTCCTTAAAACCCATTTACTTAAATTCTCCCTCTGAAACAAATACACAAATATAAGCACTAATTGTGAGGTAATCATCCAGTAACTGCAGCAAAGGTTTTACTTCCTACATGCAAAGAGGAAAACAAATGAAAATAAGTCTCCGGTAATTATTTAAGACTAAACCCTGAAGGAAAAGGTACTCTTGGGACAGGCCCACTGACACCGAAGCTCTCATACATCCTGCCAACCATGCAGTTTTTCCAGCTCATGCCCGTTCTTGCTTTGTGAGCAACTTTCCAACCTCTAGTTCATGAACAACCATACCCTCTCTCTAAGGCAGCTGGGAATTCAGCACCACCACAGTACAATACACTTTGATTACATACATTTCTATTATTGTCATTTAAAAAGATAAAATAAAAATGAAAAGACTGCATGATGGGCATTTTCTATCAGGAAACTAATAGTATTGGATTGTAAAGAAACTTGTAAAGAAACAATGCAGCAAAACCAAAGAAAAAAGAAATATTTGGTAATACTGCCAAATTGATAGTGATTAATGTAAATAGAAGACAAATGTAGCTATCAATAGTTAACTTATTTAGCATAACAAATAATGTCAAATAAAAGTTTTTCATGAACAGTTGAGACTTTAATCTCATCTGAATCTTAAATCTTTCAAAAATAAGTCATAAACTGACAAACCAATTAAGGCAGATCAAGTAAAAAATAAAAATAAACAATTAATATTTATTATAGAAAAACTATTTAAATGGTTTGCTTTACTATGCAAAAGTTTTAGGCCATTAGTATTTTCACCAAGAACAAAATGATTTTGAGACTTTTGCACAGTACATAGTCAAACCAAAATTTATTCAGACACCTTTAACATTTCTCACATTATCAGAGTTTATTCGCTATAGTTTAGAAAATGGTAATAAAATATGACAAGAACTCAGACTTAAATTCATCTTGATAATAACATGAATTACAGTCAAAACAAAATTTATTCAGACACCTTCAAAATTTCTCACATTATCACAGTCTATTTGCTATAGTTGCTGTGTCAGAACAAATTCATCTTGATAATATCAGATAACTGATAGAAAGGTATGTAACAAAACATGGTCAAGTCAAAGTGTCAAATCAAATTTTTGGTCCTAAATTTTTATCAGTTTTACTGGTAGTCCACTGTATGCAGAATTTTTGGGTTTAATGTGTCACAGTTTACTTTATTTTGCAAACATCACTTACATAAATGAACTATAGTGTCCTTCACCCACTAGTAAAATCTCTATTAGGGGTGTCAACGTTACGCGTTAACGCATGCGATTAATCTAAAAATTAACGCATTAATATTTTTTAACACAAATTAATTGTTTGATAAGGTTTGACCCAAACTTCTTCCATCATTGCAGTGCGGAAGGTTATCTATCACTGTGTGATAAGGGTGCAGGGAACCAGTGTTGCCAGGGTAGCGGCATAAGTGGGCTATTTTGAAAATACAGTCGCAGGAGAAATTACAGAGCCGTGGGTTGCGGTTTTTTGGGCTACTTTTATAATGTACCACGGTACCCAAAATGTATATAGACAAATAAAAATGAAAATAGATCCTTTTACTAACGTGTATTATGTGTATTAATGTGATTAACGCGATTAAATTTTTTTAATCGATTGACAGCACTATATATATTGTGTACTCAGTAATGCTCACAACACCCAATTTGGGGTAAAAATAGGAAAGATAATACTTTTCTCTAAAGAAAGAGGATTCCCTGAATTATCGTCATTGATAACGTTATCGCAATAAATACCAGAAATATCGTGATATATTTTTAAGCCCATATCGCCCATCCCTAACACACACACACACATATATTATATATAGCAAGCCAAGTATCCCCTTCCTAAGCTCTGTGCAAAAGCTATCAATATGAAGCTCTTTCCTTGTTCTTTTATTAAATAGATATATAATAATTGTTTCTATTTCAGCAAAGAGATTCACTGTTATAAAGAAGATTCTAGGAACTGGAGACTTCATTTGAAGTCAACCCCATTAGCCTGTATCACATTCATGCCAAAATCAATAATACGACAAATTATTTGTCCTAATTACAAATGATGCCAGTTGAAAAACAAGGGTACTATAACACATCTCAGTATTTCTGAGTAAACATGCCTTAGAAGAAATTGTGAATGCAGGTGCACTGCTTTGATGTTCCTTTCATCACATCTAAATGCGGCCCACCAGCTAGTTAACTGTCCTCTCTTACCTTGACGTTGACTGTAAGTGAATACGGGGGAATGTTCATACAGTATTAGCAGCCAAGCAGAGCAGGCAGGAAGATACAGGGGTCACAAAAACTCTGTCAGAACCCATAAATCACAATAGAGCCATCACACTCCACACTGGTTCGCTAGAGCCTTCTTCCTACTTACCTGCTCTAAAGAAGCAAGCAGGGCCTTCAAATCTACCTACACAGCACTGGAGTCTCTCAATAAGCTTTCAAAAGGCTCAAATCTGTGGACAAAGCGCAGGTCAAGAATTGGTGGCTGGACTTACATTTCAGAACACTTAAACTAAAGACTGTCGGCATGGAAACCACTTAAAATTCATCTTTATTGACGCAATAACTCTGCTCTTGAGTCAAGGTCTACAAAATAACAGTACTTGGTAATTTTAGCTGCTTTCAAAACTATTTGCAAGTCAGATGTTTTGATTTTTCTCATTTTGATTTAAGGATTTTTCCTGAGCTCTTAAAAGGGTTATTTCACCTAAAAATTCTGCCATCAATCACCCCCATATTGTTTAAAACCCATACAATTTTTGCCATGTTCGAAACATAAATGAAGATATTTTAATCGAAACCTTAGAGATTTCTGTCCCTCCATCCAAAGTCCATTCCACTAAGACATCCATGCATCAAAAAGTTCGCAAAGAGCTTGTAAAAGAAATAAATACAGTATCTCACAAAAGTGAGTACACCCCTCACATTTCAGCAACCATTTTAGTATATCTTCTCAAGGGACAATACTATAGAAATGAAACTTGCATATATTTTAGAGTAGTCAATGTGCAACTTGCATAGCAGTAGAGATTTACTGTCCTCTGAAAATAACTCAACATACGGCCATTACTGTCAAAAAAGGCTGGCAACAAAAGTGAGTAGACCCTAAGTGATAACAGCTATACTTCATTTAACCATGCAAAGCCACATGTCCTATTCTTCATGTTCATGTTTTTGTCTGCTTGACAGGACCATACAAATTTGTGTATCTTGTATTAGAGCAG
>JAFVLL020012345.1:0-19589 GCA_021397915.2 Tor tambroides | reverse complement strand
TATATACAGTATGTATATATATATATATATATATATATATATATAATTCCATTTGTTGTTTAATCTTATGACTGTGTGGTTTCGAGAGCTGTTTGTCTTCATGAATAAGAGATATGAGGGAATGTTTATGGGAACTCAAGATTTATGGGATGTTGTTGTGAATCAGTTTGGTATAACAATACTTGTTGGAATTGTATTCTTTAGATGAAGTCTGAGCATTGTGACATACACAACTAAGACTATTCAATAAACTCTTCTCCTTTTTACCATCATCAATTCGTCTCCTGCTTCTGCTTTTCACTTCCACTGGCTTTTTCCTCAGTTAACTTCTTGGCTGATAGAAGACTGTTAATAGTGTTTTGGGTATTTTGGGTACCAGACAACACCTCCTGTTAAAGGGTTTGGAGTTAGACTACTCTGCTACTCTGTTAAATTAACACTGATCAGTGTTTATATCCACACTCACCCCCAGTTTCACAGACGAGACTTAAAGGAACACGCCACCGTTTTTCCATATTCCAATATGTTCTTCCCTCAACTTAGACGAGTTGATACATACTTCTCCCGTCTCAGTGCGTGCACTCAATCGCTCTAGCGTGCGGCGCCACTATGCTAGCGTTTAGCTTAGCACCATTCATTCCTTAGAATCCAAACAGGGATGAATTTAGAAGCCACCAAACATTTCCATGTTTTCTCTATTTAAAGACGGTTACATGAGTAGTTACACGAGTAAGTATGGTGACACAAAATAAAACGTGGCGATTTTCTAAGCAGATAAAAAATGATAACTATAATGTATGGTGGAAGAGCACTTTGCAGCACTTCGACCTCGGTGCAGTAATATAATCACTCCTGAAAACTCCCCCTCTCCCTCTCACTCTAACTTCCATCAATACAAGCAACATGACCTGCACGCCTGCACTATCAGTAGTAGTATTACTGGGCCAAGGTCGAAGTGCTGCGAAGTGCCCTTCCGCCATATATTATAGTTATTTTTTATCCGCTTAGAAAATCGCCACGTTTTATTTTGTGTCATCATACTTGTGTAACTACGCATGTAACCGTCTTTAAATAGGGAAAACATGGAAGTGTTTGGTGGCTTCTAAATTCGTCCCTGTTTGGATCCTAAGGAATGAATGGTGCTAAGCTAAACGCTAGCATAGTGGCGCTGCGCGCTAGAGCGATTGAGTGCACGCACTGAGACGGGAGAGGTAAGTATCAACTCATCTAATTTGAGGGAAGAACATATTGGAATATGGAAAAATGGTGGCGGTTTCCTTTAAGTCTTGCCCTACACTAAAATGCAAGTCTGAGCTGTTTCAACTGAAAGAAACTTGCACCGACTGATCTTAAACTATATCAGTGCCTTTGGTTTGTCTCAAGATGCACACCAATAGTGTTTTTTTCTAAGCACGTTTATAAAAAGTGCTTAAATGTCCTAATTGAACTATGATCTAATCCTGGCTTAGTCTAAGCCCTGTCTGTGAAACCGGGCTTCAGAGTCTTAAAAAAGTAACACTGAAGCAGTGTTAAAGTTGAGATAATTAGTTAATTAATTGGGTGATGATTGAGAATTAGTGATGAACACCTGCTGTTAACAAGCAGAACCACAGAAAGAAAGAGACACAAGAACAATAAAAAAGCAGAGGTGTAAAGTCCAGGGGTCAGAAAGTAAAAGTCCTGCCATATGTTTATTCCACCCATGAACTCAGCAGCTGATTTCACCAGAGGAGGAATCAAGTCATTCCTTTCAAGTCACAAGCAAATCTCAAGTCAAATCCAAAGTCTTCAAAGAGTTAAAGTTAATGAGATAATTAAGTGACTAATTAAATGTTGATTGTGCATTCGTAATGAACACCTGCTGTTAACAAGCAGCATCATTGAAGAAAAGATAAACACAAGAACAACACCTGATTTCAGCCACATGATGAAATCAATTGAAAAAACTAACAAAAAAAAAAACATGATGCCACCACAATTGTGGTCAAGGTTTACTTTAGTTGGTCTCTTGACCCTTTTAGTAATTCAAAGTAATTGCAATATTGTTTCACAGCAAACATTTGTGCATTGCCGAGTCAAACCTTGAAGTAGCAGATTAGTTTACGCTTTCTGCTTATAATTCATTTGAATCAGGGGTGCCCAAACCTGTTCCTGGCGATCGACTGTCCTGCAAAGTTCAGCTCCAACTCTAATCAAACACACCTGAAGCAACTAATTAAGGTCTTCAGGATCGCTTGAAAATTAAAAACAGGTGTGTTTGATTAGAGTTGGAGCTGAACTTTGCAGGATAGTCGATCGCCAGGAGCAGGATTGGGCACCCCTGATTTGATCATGAAGTGGTCTCTCTCTTTGGTTTATTGACTGACATCCAGCTATTACAGAACTGTTAAAAAAAGAAAGAAAAAAAAGTCCTATTAAACAAATGCCACCGTAATGCTTCAATATTGGGAAAAAAAATAAAATAAAAATTATATGCTTATTCTTGATGTCTGTGTTTGTCTAAACAGTACAGCAGTTACATTTTTTATGCATTACATAGATTTAAAATTCACTATATCTCAACTTGGGATTTGACTCACTATAAGTCAAATACCAAGTCCTTAAAGTTAATGAGATAATTAAGTGACTAATTAAATGATGACTGTGCATTAGTGATGAACACCTGCTGTTCATCAACAATCAACATCACTGAAGAAAAGAGAAATACAAGAACTACAAGTCATCTTTATTTATATAGCGCTTTTAACAATACAGATTACATATGAACTTTACAGTATCAAATAGGAAAACAGTGTGTCAATAATGCAAAAGGACAATAGTAAACACTCAAATTTCAGTTAAAGGCAGTTCATCATTGAATTCAGTGATGTCATCATCCAGCTCAGTTCAGTTTAAATAGTATGTGTGCAATCAAGTTGACCATATCGCTGGAAATTAAGTGTCCCCAACTGAGCAAGCCAGAGGCGACAGCGGCAATAAACCAAAACTCCATCAGTGACAGAATGAAGAAAAAAACCTAGGGAGAAACCAGGCTCAAGTCAGGGGGCCAGATCTCCTCTGGCCAGACGAACCAGCAGTTTGTCTGCCTCCTGAACAGTGTTAGGTAGATTGTTCCAGAGTTTGGGTGCTAAATAGGAAAAGGATCTGCCGCCCGCAGTCGATTTTGATATTCTAGGTATTATCAAATGGCCAGAGTTTTGAGAACGCAGCGGACGTGGAGGTCTATAATGTGATAGGAGCTCGCTCAAGTACTGAGGAGCTAAGCCATTCAGGGCTTTATAAGTAATTAACAAGATTTTAAAATCTATACAATGTTTAATAGGGAGCCAGTGCAGTGTTGACAGAACCAGGCTAATATGGTCATACTTCCTGGTTCTAGTAAGGACTCTAGCTACTGTATTTTGGACCATCTGTAGTTTTTTTATTAAACACACAGAGCAACCACCCAATATAGCATTACAATAATCTAGCCTCGAGGTCATGAATGCATGAATTAATATTTCTGCATTTGACATTAAGAGCATAGGTTGCAATTTAGATATATTTTTTGAGATGGAAAAATACAGTTTTACAGATGCTAGAAACATGGCTTTCGAAGGAGAGAGCTATCAAACAGCACACCTAGGTTCCTAACTGATGATGAATTAACAGAGCAGCCATCAAGTGTTAGACAGAGTTCTAGGTTATTACAGGCAGAGGTTTTAGGTCCGATAATTAACACCTCTGTTTCTTCAGAACTTAGCAGTAAGAAACTACTCGTCATCCAGTTTTTTTTATATTGACTATTATTGTGTAATTTAGCAGTAAAATATAGAAATGTTATTATCTTACTAAAAAGAGAATGTAAAATCATGGAAGCAATCAATATACTGAATAATGTGTTAAATTAGTCTAAAACTGAATATCTGAATATAGACTGAGTTTACATGAGTAGTGTTGGAAATTTCCATGATAAAATGTTAGGTGGTTTCCAGAGAATGATATCAAGAAGGGTGAAATCACCTCCAACCAATGGGAGGCCATATATTTTAAAAAGGCAGCTTCAGCAAAATTCCACCATTAGATAAAGGATTAGAAAGGCTACAAAATAATGGTGGCGAACCAAACAGGCATGACAGATAAAAAATAGAAGGTTACAACTTTGCTACATTGTTAAAGAAGAGAGTGTATAAAACATGAAGCCTGAACAAACAAAGACTAGAGGCAGTGGATGTGGCGGCTGTCTTCTCGGCTTTGTTACTCTGTATAATAAAGTCTTCCTTTGGCACCTGAAACTCTGCTGTTTTGAGCTTCTCTGACTGCACTGACGAAGCTCCAGACAAACAACCTCTCTGGGCCACGACACTATGCACTCCGTTAGTTTTTCAAATTGGTATGTTTCACCTAGCTGCGAAGTACTATAGAGCTGAGTATCATCAACATAACAATGAAAGTTAACACCGTGATCCCTAATGATATCTCCCAAGGGTAACATGTAAAGCATGAAAAATGAAAAATCTCATAAAAAACCGCTAATAGCTGCTCACTGTACAGAACTGAATTCACTGCTTTACAACACCACATGCATTGTTACAGAAAGAGATCTAGCACAGGAAGTCAAGGGTCAAGAGCCCAACTAAAGCAAACACTGATCTCCATGATGGTGGCATCATTTTAACGGTAACGCTTTAGATTACAACCTGCAAAGAACTGTGTAAGTATAATGAATTTACAGTGTACTTTTCTGTAATTATAGTGTTCCTATAAAGAACGTACGTGTATGTATAAGGGAACAATGTGTTACGTTTGGGTAATAAGGGGTGTAATGAAATTAGCTCTTTTCAGAGGGAATCGAATCTAATGATTCGGGATCAACTTGATTAAAATTGATTCAAAATTGATAGCTTACACTTTATCAACTATTCGTCCAGCATATAGTAGAATTTAGTGTATCTTACCAATTCTGTTTGTATTACCCTGTGGCCAACGATAATAATACAAAACTAGTATGTTGTTAAACAAGGTAACAAAGATCGACAGTTCAAGACAGTAACTTATAAAGCACATAAACACAGAACACTGCCCTTTAAAATGAAACACAAAGTTTATTGAGCTACTCTAATAACATGAAACTACACTACTGAAAGTCAAGTCACCTTTATTTATATAGCGCTTTTAACAATACAGATTGTGTCAAAGCAACTTTCCAATATAGTGTGTCAATAATGTATAATGATAAGATTAAACACTCAATTTTCAGTTAAAGGCATTTCATTATTGAATTCAATGATGTCATCGTCCAGATCAGTTCAGTTTAAATAGTGTATGAGCAATCAAGTCGACGATATCGCTGGAAATTAAGTGTCCCCAACTGAGCAAGCCAGAGGCGACAGTGGCAAGGAACCAAAACTCCCTCTGTGACAGAATGGAGAAAAAAACCTTGGGAGAAACCAGGCTCAGTCGGGAGGCCAGTTCTCCTCTGACCACAAACACAAACACACACTTCAGGAAATGAGAAATTCTAGTACTTGCTACTAGATCCTAAATCGCAACCTGAGAAAATCACAAAAGCAGAGACTTGGCTTATCTTTACTGCTTAAGATCAATTCAGCACCAGTTCAGCGAGAGAGGAAACTTTGTTTTAATTGTGTTTGGTTGAAAGCTGACAGCGGGGTTTTCTTTCCCGGCAGAGGGAATCCCTTCACTGGTTGGTTGCCTATCTGTCGACTGGATGATGTCTTTTGGGGAAAACACTCTTGGTGAATGGACTTGCTTGGTTACGCAAGTGTGACACACCCGGAGTTCTTCTGAGAGTCTGTTTGCGTGGCTTTAGGCTTTGAAGATTTCGGCAGAGTCACGGAGCTTCAACAGAGTGTTTGAGAGTTCTGGATGACCCAATCGCGTGATGATGCAGCTGAGCGCAAGTTGGAGCACCGTGATCAAACAAAGGCGAAAGAGCGCTGAATCAGTACGTGACATTGGGTTTTAAGCGGGCCGACTAAGTCCGTCCCAGGAGCAATTGTCCCAATCAGACGTTGTTGCAGGGCTTAGCCACGCCCTGTAACGTTCCCTTTTCGTGCATAAAGTAACATGATGCTTGGTCTTCCACGTAGGGAATATCTCTGAGTTTTGTTAATAACTTCTAAAAGTGTTGTAACATGAGTATGGTACCAAATACCAACTTTTCATTCATACCAATGTTCTGCAGATAAAACAAGCTTTCATTCAACATTAAATGTCCGGTATCTTGCATACACATTATTAACTATCTACTAAAAGGGGTTATAAAACATTGGTTAAACTTCATAGTGTAGAACTTTAGAGCCAAAAAGTTTGTCACACACACCCAGGCCTTAACAGGACAACACATTCCTTGAATTGACGGAGCCTTCCTTCCATGTTGTGATTATAAAATTAACGACTGACCGACACGACGCCCAATTGTCTAGATCAGCATCCTGTCATGCGCTGGTTATCGTCGTGAGATCCATAAAACAAGGATAAATTTGAGAGAGAAAGGACATCACAACGGGCTTCTTGAAGAACAGACAATCATCATGGTTCCTGATCCGTTACCATAAATAAAGTCAAATAAACAGACAGTACAAAGCCGTTGGATCTGCCAATGCTCCAGCAGGACTCCCTGAATCCCCTGGCTGTAACCATAATTCATGGTGACATCATGAAAATGTTTTTGTTTGAAATTGGACAGAACCATCTAGGAAAAGGACCTTGTAACCCCTGTATCTGCCCTTCTCCTGCATTCCAGAAAGAACATCGTGAATATTACCCATTACAAAGGTTTTAAAATTATGCAAAAATACACAGCAGAAGTAGCTGCCGTCACAGCAATATATTCAGAGACAATATATATTCAAATTCTTTGCACCATGTTTATCATTTAGCTTACCAATATTGGAATCTATGATATTATTTGTAATCTTTTGAGGTCTAATTTTCCTGATCACTATTGTTAGTTTCATGCTTAGCGTGATTGTTGTTTGGGAATTGTTTAATCTATGCCTTAGCCATGTAGTATATAGTGGGGCCGTACTTTGGGAATGCAGATATCCTTTTGGGTTCTAATGGAGGCTCATGTCATAGCAGCAAAGTTGGTATGGGTAATTCTTTCCAGCATCACTGCAAGAGCTTGATTATAACACTTTATAGAAATCTGCTAGGATGTTTTCCTCAAACACATTTTATTAGCAGATAATACATGCCGGAAAAGCCACATTGCAGAAGGAACTTTCCGCCCACAGGAACGTTCATTGGAGGAGCGCGGAGACGCCTGACGTCAGTCCATCTGCATGGACCCCAGCTCACGCTCGCTCTCTCTTAGCACGCGTGTGAAACTGAAAAGCTCTCACCGCCGTTACCGCCTAGCTGAGCAGCTGAACATGGACCATGCTTAGTCAATATCTGAAGAACCTCTTCAAAACTTGAAGCTGACTAAAGAACTCAGAAGAACTTTAAACCGCTGCTTTAGCATCCACCCAGGAGAACCAACACTTCCAATCACAGGAGGCTTTCCTTGAAACGTCAGACGCGACATCAGCCAATCCTTCGCGGGATTCCCAAACCAGGAAAGGAACGAAAACAAAACCCACCTGCGGTGATATCAACTTAAAAGCAAGTAACAAACAATTCTTTCTCCAAAGTTTGCTGAACTTGGACTTTGAATTAATCTTTAAGTGAAGAGTTCTCTGTATTAGCAATCCTTAGGCAGGTTCACTAAATAGCCACAAGGGCTAGAATCTAACTTTCTTCAAATTGCTTTCATCTTGCCAGAGCGTGTATGTGTGTGTGTGTGTATTTACTAGTGATCTTGTCATCTTGTGAGGCAGCAATATATTTCATTTTTTTTCATCAAAAGAAATCTGTTTTCTGTTGTGTAATATTTCAGATCAAACAATGTGCCCAGAACTTGTTACCTAGGCTCATAAATTTACATAAAGTAATATTTGGTTTATTCTATTCGTTGGCCACGAATAAGATAACAAACCATTACAGATATACTGATATAATAAATCGCGGGACGATTGTTAATAAAGTATAAATCTGACGTTTTGATTAATATCAATTAATCATATCAAATCAACCCTAATTTTAATATTTGAATTCCCTACAGCTAAAATTCATAATAAAAGCTTAACCAGAGCTAAAATTCCTTAATAATTTTTACAATAGGTTACAATAAACACATCAAGCATATAAAAGACATAAAACACATTATTTGTGAATATAGTTGCCCTTTATACTTTAAATGATTGTCTTTTGAAATCGTCTATGTGAGTTTGTGTATTTCTTTGTTGGAGATAAAGAAAAGAAGGTGAGTTAGGAATGTGTAGAAAAGGAGGGGCAAATGTCCTGAGGTCAAGGAGGTCATGCTGTAAAGCTCTGGTGAGCTTCCCGCTCAAAATAAATCTGTCTTTTTGTGTTTATTCGATTATCGATTTAAATGAGTCCAGATGAAGGGAGTTCTTTTCTCCTGTTGATTGAGTTAGATTTTTAGCAGTTTCGATCCCCTGAGGGATGGGGACCAGGCCTTGACAGGAAGCCAGTCCAGACAACTAGGCGTCATGTGATGGTCATGGATCAGTTTTATGACCCACAGATGGCTGAGAGAAGACTCTTTAGATTCTTCTTGGAATGTGGTGATTCAATAGCTTATTTGTGTCTGATCGACAGAGATCCTACAGGGGGTAACAACCAGATATGCAACCTGCAAAGAACTGCGTAAGTAAACTGAAGTTACAGCGTAACTTTTTTGTAATTATAGTGTACCTATTCAGTACCTCCGTGTAGGTATAGGGGAATAATATGCTAAGTTTGGGGAATAAAGGGGTAACAGCCTGTAAAATTACTAATCATTTATACCGTTAGTATTTTGAAACTAAGGGGTACCTATTCTAATATTACGTGGTATTTTTGGCCTAAACAATAATCTTATGTTTGGGAGTGATTTAGAAAGGCGATATACTTTTTTAAAATTTTATATTGGCAATTTATTATAGGCCTAGGTATTTTTAACCATTCTACTATTAAAGGAAACATGATGGAGATTACTGAACAACAAAACTGGACATCTGGTGAAATGAGTTAATGAGTTTCTGCCATGATTTATAATTCACGAGTCTGAAAGCTTATTTGTCGATCTCAGCAACTTCACACCAGCAACTTCCCAACACCACAATCAACAAATAACTTTGCATGATATACCATCAAGGTTCAGTGCAGCTTAAAACAAGCTTACCTCTTTCCAGCCGTTTGCAGAAAAAAATACATGATACGTCTGTTACGGAGCCGACGAGACAAGAGGCGTGCAGATCCATTTGCAAGGCTTTTATTCAGGGACGTGGTCACAAAACAAGCAGGGTTCATGCAATGCCAAACAGGTACAACACAGACAAGACAGAGTAATCCTAGTCAAGTCACCTTTATTTATATAAGCGTGGCTTTGCTGACTAGGTGTATAAACGCTTAACAGTATCAAATTACTTGGAGGACAGAGTGTCAGTAATGTATAATAGAGTAAACTCTCAATTTTTCAATTAAGGGCATTTCATTATTGAATCAGAGATGTCATTGTCTAGCTCAGTTTAGTTTAAATAGTATCTATGAAATCAAATTGACGATAATAACTAGAAATTAAGTGTCCCCAACTGAGCAAGCCAGAGGCTACAGTGGCAAGGAACCAAAACTCCCTCTGTGACAGAAGGGAGAAAAAACCTTGGGAGAAACCAGGCTCAGTCGGGGGGCCAGTTCTCCTCTGGCCAGGATACTATTGTTTATTTATTGATTAATTATTGATTTAATTAAAATTTTAAATGTATAAATGTATTATATTTCTATTTTAATATTGTTGCAATTTCTAACAGTAATAGTATTATGTAGATAGGAATTTTAATATATTTTTAGTTATTGTTTTTAATTTTAGTTTAATTGTATTTTAAGTCGAGGTCTTCACTGGGGGATATGTCCCCGGGGCTCATCCAGGTGTCCGGCCTCCGCCGACGATCATCGCCAGGAGACATCATCTCCTGGCGCCGATCCACCATCTGATCTGGACATGGACTGAGAAACAGAATAAGAAAGAAACAGACAGCGTATATTAGCGTAGATGCCATTCTTCTTACGATGTAATGAGTACATCGTGTGTTATGGGGAGTGTTCCCGGTTCCGGTTGATCTAATTAATGCAGCCTAACAATCCTTTAACGGATTTGAATAATAGAAGTGCAGTAGTGTGTTATGTGTAAGCCAGGTTAAAGAAATGTGTCTTTAATCTAGATTTAAACTGACAGAGTGTGTCTGCCTCCAGACAGTATTAGGTAGATTGTTCCAAGTTTGGGTGACCTTTCCAAATAGGAAAAATATCTGCCACCTGCAGTGGTTATTCTAGGTATTATCTTGACCCAGAGGATTTGAAAACATGATGGGCGTGGAGGACTATAATGTGATATTAGCTCAAGTACACACAGGAGCTAAGCAGTCCAGGGCATAAGTAATTAACAAGATTTTTAAAATCTATACGATGTTTTGATAGGAGCCAGTGCAGTGTTGACAGAACCAGGCTAATGGTCATAATTCCCCACACTGGTTCTAGTAAGGACTCTGGCTGCTTTTGTGTGGACCAACTGTCCATTTTGTTGAGTCCATGTGCAGAACAACCACCCAGTAAAGCAGCCACAATAGTTTAACTTTGAGATCATAAATGCATGGTGTTTCTGCATTTGAGGTGAGAGCATAGGTCAGCAATTTAGATATGTTTTGAGATGGAAAAATGTAGTTTCAGATGCTAGAAACATGGCTTTCAAATGAAAGATTGCTATCTTCCCCTAGGTTCCTAACTGATGAAGAATTATTAGAGCAATAGTCAAGTGTTAGATGTTCTAGGTTGGGGTTTTAGGTCTGATAGTTAACACACTATTTTTCAGGGAGTTTGTGATAGGAAATTTCGTCATCCCGGTTTTTAATATTAGGCTAGAATTCATTAGTTTCTCAATTTGGTGCTTGTTTCTGGGCGTGGAAAATATAGGCTGAGTATCATCAGCATAACAGTGAAAGCTAACACCATGTCTCCTGATAATATCTCCCAAGGTAACATATGTAGCGTGAAAATAACGGCCCTATTGTGTTTAAGACCTTGAGGTACTCCATATGCTGCACTTGTGATCGATATGATCCTCTTCCCATTCACTGCTACGAACAGTGGCACTCAGGATGGGTAGCAGATTTTGAACCATGCTAAGGCACTTATGCCAACAAAGTGTTCTAGTCTGTTTAAAAAAATGTTGTGGTCGATAGTGTCGACCGCAGCGCTAAGATCCAGTAGAACTAATAAAGAGATACAACCATGATCAGATGATAGAAGATCATTTGTAACTCTAATGAGAAGAGTCTCAGTACTATGATGCGGTCTAAATCCACATGCTAGATTCCTCTGCGATACCATTTTTCTAAGAAGGAATATAATTGTGAGGATACTACCTTTCTAGTATCTTTTGACAGAAAAGGGAGATTTGAGAATCTGACCTGTAATTAACTAGATCTTTGGGGTCAAGTTGTGGTTTCTAGTGAGAGGCTTAATAACCCAGTCAATTTGAGGTTTTGGGGACATATCCTAATAACCAATGGTGATGAGTTAATAATAGCCAAAGGATCTATGACTTGAAAACGCTCTTTTAGTAGTTTGAGTAGGTCTAACATACATGTTGTTGGTTTAGATATTTAACAAGTTTATACAATTCTTCCTCTCCTATGGTAGAGAATGGGCTTGGAATTGTTCCTCAGGGGATCTATATGATGTGTTTTCTTTCATGGCTGACGGCTGCATGGTTACAATTTTATCTCTGATAGTATCGATCTTGGAAGCAAAGTAGTTCATAAAATCATTACTGCTGTGCTCTTGGGAAATGCCAACACCTGTTGATGCTTTATTTTTCGTTTTATCGATTCCAATTCTTTTCAATTCCCAGTTTCGATTCCAATGTGATTAAATAATGATATCAACCATTTAATTCTGTGTCTCGTTTTTGCAAACCATTTATTGGAGCTGAATGCTATGAACAAAAAATCAACAGGCTACATAAAAACTGGACTCTTTAGAGCTGCTTTTGTAATGCAAAATAAGACTGCATGATTCTGGATACAAAGTGTTTTTTTTTTTCTAATGCATGGCGTGATTCTCTCATGATTCTGAAGAAAAAAATATTAGACAACTGAACAAAATCACATGTAATTTATGAATGATTCAATGACTCACTCAAGAGGTACTCGTTTCATTACTGGATGAATCAGTGTTCTTGAACAAATCTCTTGTATGATTCAAAGACAAATACATTTTAACAGCCCCTTTTCGCCACCTACTAGCGTAACAATGTAATCCATAAATCTTCATTTGAAGTATCAAATTACCTTCAAAAGGTGATTTACTCTATTTTAATCGCTACCGTACACATCAGAGTTTATATCTGAACTATAAACATTTATCCCAGTACTTCTGTGATTTGAATGTGTGTAACAGAAATAATGATACTGTGTGGTTGAAAAGACTGTGAAGCTGTTTCATTCATGACAGATGACAGCTGCTCTCTTCAGGTCAGTGGCAGCGCGAACGCGGACTTAAATGTTCAAATCACACTGGTGTGATCATATGCTGCACGGATGAACCAAGTGATCACAACATTGATCGCACAGGTAAAAGGTTGAGGAATGAAACAGATGAATCATTGTAATTTAGGAAGAGAATCACGTTGGTGTTTGAATCGTGTTCACGATCTATTAAATTAATGTCATGTTGGTGGTGACTAGAGATGTTCCGATACCCTTTTTCCCTTCCCGATACCGATTCCGATACCTAGGCTCAGGGTATCGGCCGATACCGAGTACTGATCCGATACCTGGGTGTGTATCTGGTTATACATTCATATGTACTACTAGCCCTGTGAATTGATGCAGTTGCTTATCTTATTCATCAACTATACATATATACACATGATGAAGCAAATCTATCTATCTATCTCTCTCTCTCTCTCTCTATCTATAGATAGATAGATAGTCTGGCGAGTAAACAAAAAATATGTTTGGAAAATGGCACATCTTTTTAAATATCTAAAAGTACACTCTCAGTCAGTCAGTCATTCAGTCAAGCATTATAATAAATATATTATGATAATCAAGTATTATTTAATGATAGAACTTTAGCAATTAGAATTAAAACTTGGTAACCATGTATTAATGCATAATTTAATGCCATTCCTAGTGGTATAAAAACTCTATTGAAAGGAAAGCAAACCTTTAATCCTGTTTCTATATATAGGCCTAACAATTATATCTCAGTAGAAGGGATTTTGATTGTTATTAACAGAAAATCTATTCCAGCGTCTTCTTTTAAATGGATGACATTGTACAATGTTAATTGGAGTGTTGCTTGGTCTCTTCCACACAAATATTTATTAACAAACAAAATAAAAGAAGTCACATTTAAAATATTACATAGATGCTACCCTTGTAATAGTGTACTTAAGTATATGCAAAATATTGAATTTTTTTTTTACTTTTTTGTGATTTAGAAGAGACCATTGTACATCTTTTTTCTGAATGTGTTTATGTAAAAAAAATTTGGAATGAGTTATGTACCTATCTCTCAGATAAAACAAATGTGCCAGGGCTCTCAAGTTATGTGAAAGTTTAGTGAGAGTGAGATTCAGGAGGGCCACGCAAAGGAGGAGTCACCCAAAGGGAGGAGCAAGTAAAGGGGAGGAGCAACTCAAATATTTGCAGCACCCAAGTTGCTAGCAGTTCAATTTTACCTATTGATTCATAATTGACCAGCACAAATAAGTTATAACATCTGGTAAATCTAATGAAAGACAGAGTTATTCTAAATACAAACAAAAGATTTAGCCTCTTTAAGCGTGATACATGTGGTGAAAATTTTGCCCAAACAAGACAACTGGAACAGCAGTACTCAATGTTTTATACTATACATATGCAGTAGGATTACAGAACTTGTCCTGAGCATGTATGTCAAGCTCTGTGTGTGGCTTAGAGAAGGCAGAGAGAGACATATCAGCTCTCACTATCTTTGTTCACAGGCAAGTGATTTCATTCAGGAATCATAAAATTGAAAAAATAAATAAATAAAGAGATTTACCTACACAGCATTCATGTCGATCTTTCTCTTCCAACTCACACTCCATGTGCGCGTGCATCCATGTTGCTTAGTAACGAACGCGCTCACGGCAGAATCGCGTAATTTAAACGGAAACAACAACATCCTAATTTCTGATTGGCTGGTAAGTGGCCTTTAACTCTGTATAACTCGAGAGTCGAGAGAGCTGTGAACTCGGCAGAGAACTTACCTCCGTATTCCCTCATCTATTAACTGTATATATAGAGGGACAATTATCCCTTCTCAGCGTGAGAAATACGGGAAGTGCTGTGCCAGAGGTAATGTGAACCAGTTCCAGAAATGCGTGTGTCTCACGCCCAATGCGTGAGACTTAGAGGCCTTTTTCTTCTGTGACAGATCATGATTTTAAACGGAAACAACAACATCTAATTTCTGATTGGCTGGTAGGTGGCATTTAACTCTGTATAACTCGAGTCGAGCTGGGCTAAGCAGAGAACTTACCTCCGTATTCTCTCATCTATTAATTGTATATGGCAGGACAAGTTATCCTTCTCAGCGTGAGAAGTAAAGGTGTGCTTCAGGCGTGTGAACGGGTTGAAATGCGTGTGTCTCCCGCCGTATGGTTTTGAGCCCTGTGGTATATCAACACGCGTTTTATTGTCTAACTTTTCAATTCAATATATTGTTAATTTTTTTTGTTATTCTTGGTAAATTTTTATTCATAGGTATAAATTTTAGGTGAGGCAGTACTGTCAATTTTTCTGGTTGACTACAATTCTTACATTTTATCTTTGATGGGCATAAAAAACAAAAAATCATTCAAAAGTCAAAAAATTGCTTTCAATGTTTAACCTTGTATAATTTTACCCCTCTTGTCTATACTATTTATGTGTTTGTTTTTATTTTATTTTTTTCATTATTTGTTTATTTATTTATAAACTTTCTATCTTGTATTATTGTTTTGTATTTTGGCCTCTATTGTTTTTGAGGATGTTATGGTTATATGATTGTTATCAAGTGTTTTGGCATTAAAAAAAAAAAGAAAGACTCAGACTTTATTCCACATGTAACCAAAATCGTGTATGTTCATGTAACAACTCCTTTATTATTTTGGATTGACAACCACGTAAACACATCGTAATGCATAGCGTAAGCTACATTTAAAAACATCAAAATAGACCCGCCGTGAACTGTTAAATGAAAAACACATCATAACTACAAAATATGCCGCCCAATTGCCACGCCTGGCCGTCAAGTGTTTCATCGCATGCGTGATACCAATAGTGTAGGGAAACCGTGAGGTTTTCTACTACGTAATTAAGCGCATGCGCAGAACGGATCACGCAGGTGGAACGGATCGTGTACTCACACTAACCATGACAGATCAGAGCAATCTTTTATTTACTAATTTAACATGAAAGTGTCAAATTGCTACTCAATATCAATCGCATACAACGAAAATACAGAATAATTAGAAAAATCATTTACTAATCATTTATTTAAAGCTAATGTTTAAACTAGCTTTATTGTGTGCCGTCAGTGCGGAAAATCTGCTTGTGTTCCTTAACATTATAGCCCAGTTCACTGTTGTTTAAAAACCTATGCGATTAACGCGGTTATTAATGGCATAAGTGAGATTGTGTTAGCACTATTAAAATGTTAACTTAGACAGCCTATTTATATTATTTAGACATTGAATGGAAAAAAAAAAAAGTGTTAAAGAAAGAAAGAAAAAAAACAGAAAAAAGTCGTAAATCGTGGCGGATGTTGACTTTCATGAACAACTTATTAGTCAAATACTCAGAAAACAACGTTCGAAGTTGGACAGACTGAAAATTTCCGTCTAATTTACAAACAAGATGTGCAGAATCTGTCAATGTATACAACCACCATTCATGCATGCTCTTTCAAGATGAACACGACGCCGAAACCACTAGCACTGGTCCGAAACCACTAGCAATCATCCATACTCTTTACACCTATCTTGGCACTTCTCTCACAATGATGTAAGTTAACTGTAAGCATGGACGTGAAAACCCTTACCCACATTTGTCGAAAATCAAATGAAATCCTGTTAGCAACTGCTGTGCAGAGCATCGTGTCCTGAACAATCTTATTTCTGACACGAGAACCATTGAGACGATGGGGAGATGGGGAAATTCAGCGTCAATAAAATGCGAGCATTATAATTTTGGACAGAAAATCTCTGCCCCTGTCCCGATTTATTAACAATTTATCATGTACCAACATATGAGAATTTAACCACAAGATGTTTTTATCGTTTTGCTACTGGTAAATTACATGGAAAAATTAAATCTCTAACACTTTTTGAATCCATGGTTAACGTTCATAACTGCTTGGACAGAAGGTGTGACGTTAGTAAATATTTCCATTGCATAAGTAATTAGATTAAGGGAATTATACTTTCAGTGTTAGTAGTAGTATTTTGTAGAAGACACACCAAAATAAATGTTATGCGCCAAAATTCAGGATTTTATTAAAGGAAATGAAAAATCCGGATGCACTGAATGTCCACCCTGACATCCGCAATTTCTCGGGATGGAAATAAAATAAAGTCTCATTACACGATAATGCCAAGGCTTAGTAGGATAAAATTAACTTTATTATTTCTTCTTATCTATTATCTATCTTAAACAAAATAGTGAACTAAAAATAAAAAATGATAACAACTGGGTATTATTCAATCTATATTGTTCATTACACCCCTTGTGGACAGAAACTGTGGAATCGCTCTTTACCAATATGGGTTGATATCAGTAACCCGACGGTCCTGGAACAGTGTTGCCAAGTTCGTGGTTTTCCCAGGGAATTTTTACCGGGGAACCCCCTCGAAACGAGATTGGGCTAGTTTTGAGTAGCAATTGGGCTGGTTTTGTTGAGAAAACCTGGCAACCCTGGTTAGGGATGTGGAGGTTCAAACGCAAACAGTTGTGTGTGTGACGAAATCCATATCTGCGGTGCTTAAGATGGAAACGTGTGGAAAATAGAGAAAAAATAATCAAAGCGCAGACGAGGGACAACTTTGAAACTGTCTGGAATGTGTTCGTTTAAAACAGTGAATGTGCTGATCGGGAACTAGAAACAGCTTGAATGGCGCTTGAGACGAGTCTATCCGTGTTTGCAGCGCTTATGACAGGAATGTGTCGAAAATACAAGAAAACTAATCGAAGCGAAGAGGAGAGAGATTTTTGAAACTGACTGGAATGTGTTCTTTTAAAACTGGAGGGTTTTGTCCGAGTATGTTCTCACAACATTGAGCGGCGATTGAAACCGGGAACTGTGAACTAGTCAAAATGGTGCTTGAGGACATGGATCAAAACGGTAAAATCAATGACGGTAAAATCCTTTTAGTTTGCTATAATACATAGTTTAATCTTGAGTTTCAGTGTTTATTACTGTGTTTATTGGCGTGATGGTTTAGCTATAATAGCTTAACTTCGTCAGTGGGTGAAAAACATGAACAAATTTAACAATCTTAAATTTGTTCTTAAACAAGCTTTTCAAAAGAATTTGGTTTAATTAAGTTGCTTTGCTTTTTTCTGAACTGTAATAAGTTTTTATCTTTTATTATCTGTTGCCACATTTTGTGATTTTAATTTAAAAACCCAAATTTCAAACAATATTTGAAATAATAAATAAAGCAGTCACAAAGTTTATTGATATATTAACTGATATATAATATATTATCTTTTATATAATGTATGTATGATCTACTATATAAACAATCGTTTCAGAGCAATTTGTTGTAGCCACTATACCCTGTAACTACATGGAACAAGGAGGTAACAAGCACCACTTTAATTTACTGCCTGCAAATGTTGTATTTACCCTGTAACTACATGGAATAAGGTAGGAACAAGTTGAGCTTGAACACAGAACAAGTGTATATTTGCACAGTAATTACAGAGAAAAATATTGCACTAGTTTTAATTTAATTGATGGCCAAATTAAACCCTCCTCTTTTTTTTGCTATAAAAGCATCACAGTATACATCCACTGAAATACAAATGTTGTTGTCACGAATCCAGTCTGTGGCCTTTCGTCCGATAGCCACCAGAGGTCGCCCTTCCATCGAATTGACTCTTGCACTACACTACTGTTGCACGTCACCTACGGACTACAATTCCCATCATTCATTGCACTGACGACACATACACAGCTGATTGCACTTATCACATGCTCACACCTGAGAACTATCACAATCACACACCCTACATAAACCATGGACTTTCTTTCACAGATCGCCGAGTATTGTATAGCGTATATCACTCTCCTAGCTGATAGCTACTCTACGGAGCCCACTTAGTTGTCATAGTCTTGCCTTGCTTGTTTTCTAGTGTTTTGATTCTTACCCGTGTTTCCTGGATTAACCCTTTGCCTTGCCGTTCGGACTCTGTTTGCATCTCGCTTGGGCTATTGCACGTGTACCTGGATTTTCTCTCTGCCTTGCTCTATTGGATATTGTCCGCCGATCGAGGACCCACGCTTGCCCTAGGTGCATCACTGCTGTGCATAGTCTGTTCCTGTTTGTTGTGCTGCTGAGAGGTTTGCGATTGTAGCTCCACTTTTTTATTGAATCTTTGCCTTACTTTCACTCTCTGTTGTATAAAGTGATAATATATAACTTAATTCCCACCATATTTCTGGTATTATCTATCAAACTAATCTAACTAATTTGATCGTTTGCTTTTAAACCACGAGTGCAGCATGCATGCAGTGCGTTAGCACTCGTTAGCCGGTTAGCTTGTTACTCGCGGTTCCATTCGCATTTTTATTTGCGCCTATTGTTTTCTTTTCTCACTCCGTTTTAATTTCTCTCTCGCTCCGGTTTCACGAGTCCATCAAAAAACAGTGGTAAGTGGTAAGTTAAGTTGGTCATTCATCAATCACGGTGAGTAATGGCTTCTTCTCCTGCTATTGTTGTTTGCACTGCTTTCCACATGTATAGTTTATCTATCTCTGTCGGCGACGAGGGATTCACATGTGATAAATGCAGGGAAATAGTTAGGCTGACAGAGAAGATTTTAGAACTAGAGACACACATCCAAACTTTAGTTGAGGATAGTAAGAATGTGAGGGCTGTAGATACTGCTTTGGATGCGACTAGCTCAGGGACTCTTGTACATTGTTCTGTTCCAGCATTAGAGCCCATGCAGCAGGGCAACTGGGTGACTGTAAGGCACCGCTCTTCCATTCCGATCAAAACATCAAACAGGTTCTCCCCACTCAGTGACACCCACTGAGAAACCTGATGAAAGTGCTCTAGTAATTGGCGATTCTATTGTACGGAATGTGAAAAGAGAGACACCAGACACTATAGTCTAATGTTTACCGGAAGCCAGAGTGCCTGACATATTGGCAAATTTAAAAGTGCTGGCTAATGCTAAACGTAAATTCAGTAAGATTGTTATCCATGTCGGCGCTAATGATGTTCGACTTCGCCAGTCGGA
>JAFVLL020012344.1:0-12295 GCA_021397915.2 Tor tambroides | reverse complement strand
CTATGGTCAATATAATAATTTAATTATGTAATAATTTCTATAATAATTAATATAATAATTTCTTAATTCAAAATAAAATATTAATGAATCCATCTGTGATAATCCCGGGTTGCTATGGTCACGTAGGTTTGTTTATGCATTAAACTCGTGGAAATGGATGTTCTACCAGAAGAAGCTTTACAAATGCTTCATAGATTACTCCAAGGCATTTGACTGCCTCGAGCACAGCAAGCTATGGTAATGTCTGAAGGAGTTTGGAATACCACCACACCTGGCCAACCTCATTCAGTCACTTTACCATCAACAAGAGGCTACAGTACGAATGGTAAACGGAGACACAGAATGGTTTGAGATCAAGAAAGGATGCAGGCAGGGCTGCATACTGTCACCACATCTCTTCAGTTCCTATGCCGAGATGATCATGAGAAATGTGGGGGACGCCAATATTGGAGTTAAGATCGGAGGGAGGAACATCAACAACTTGCGATACGCAGACGACACCACCCTGCTAGCGGAAAGCAAGAAGGACCTCGAGACACTACTGGGGAAGGTAAAAGAGGAGAGCGAGAGATACGGCCTATACCTTAACGTCAAGAAGACCAAGATAATGACTACAGCAGACAAGGCAAAGATCAAGATAGTAGTAAACGGAGAGGAGATAGAAGTAGTAGACAGCTTCACCTTCCTGGGCTTCACAATGGATAGAGATGGTGAATGCACCACTGAAATCAAACGGAGAATGGCAATGGGACGTGGTGCAATGGTGGGAAAACAAGGACATCAGCCTTGCCACCAAATGCAGACTAGTAAATGCAATTGTCCTCGCAATAGCTACGTAAGGATGCAAGACCTGGACGCTCAAGAAGGTTGACAGGAGGAGGATAGATGCATTTGAACTTTGGTGCTGGAGACGACTGCTAAGGATACCATGGACAGCGAGGATCACCAACCAAGAGATTTTAGAACGAATCAAACCATGGACGTCATTGGAAGCAAGAGTCAGTAAGCAGAAGTTATTGTATTTTGGGCACATCATGCGGAGCCAGTCCCTGGAGAAGGACATCATGCTAGGGCTGGTAAGTGGAAAGAGGGGGAGAGGCCGCCCAAGAACCCGTTGGCTAGATACCATTAGAAATGACACCGGAATGACTGTTAGGCAATTAAAGGAAATCACCTGGGATTGTACTACCTGGAGAGTGACCGAGAGTCGGTACCGACTGAACGGATAGAGAGAGAGAGAGAGAGAGAGAGAGAGAGAATGTGATTATTATTGTTCAACTGGCAGATCTTAGAATGGCAAGTTTGCTGGGTCCATTTCCAGGAAACATAGAAGTGATTAATTGTTTACCTTTAATACACTGTAAATACACTGTAACTGTTACAGAAGCAAAACTGAATAGTATAAAAATACTGCATGTTTGAATAATTATCAGAGTTTTGTTTTTTTTGTTTTTTTCCTGGAAGCAAATGAAACATGTTGACTTTTCTTATTTATTTTCACACAGTATATGCAAACTTTTGAGTTTAAATAGTGTACATTAATTAATATTAGTGTAAAAAATGTTTACAATGCGAACCATTACGCCCTTATTTGAAAATAAATAAATGAATAAATAAATCAATCAATCAAGACTGTAATCAACAACTCTATTGCTGTATCAGGTTAACTCCAATGCAATATGTTGTTGCAGTTTTATATTGAGTGGAGACAAATAAATCTTTTAACTGATTATCTGTCCCAAAGATCTGTCTGTCCGTTCACAAATAAGCAAATACAATTTTAAAAAACACAAAAACAAACACTGCTGCCTCAGAAAAACACCATTCTGTTTTTGGCAGAATATGGGAAGCTTGATTCAGATTTGTGTAGAGTTATGAATCACAATAAAATACAAGTTGCATAGTGATGCTCCAGAGTGGCGTCTTTGAAGATCCGGGGAGAAATGCAATAATAAATGCATCTCTACCACACTGAAGCATGAAGGAAACGTTTCAGATGCTGGTGCTGAGCACATCTGGAGTTCATTTCCTCCCCTCCCCCACCATCACCACCCCAGTGGTAATGACTATATTGACTAAACATATTACCTTAAAAGGAATAAATTACAAGCTGTCTACTTGCTTACATACGTGACGTGTGAGTAAAGATTAAACTGAGTCAAATGTTCTGAATAATGCAGGCAGGGTGAACTTCAAATAATCAAGCAGAAATTACTCATCACACTATAACTGGCCACGTCACCTTTGCTAATTTTACATAACTTAAGTAGATTTTACTTAATTCCATACCTTAATTATACTTAAAAATATGTGTGCACAAACTTGCAAAATAAAATTTAAGTAAATTTTGCTTCTTGGGTTTTTTCAGTGTTCGTTTCTCGTACAATGATGTAACTCACTGATTAACCACATAGTACAATGCATGGTTGTGGAAACAAACTACCTAGTCAAAAGGTAGTGCAACTAGGAACACGGTCACATCTCCGTAGTTTGAATGGCATTAGTTCAACAACATAGGGCCATTGTTAATGGCGTCACATGTGGTGATGCATGTGATGGAGTAATAACTTCTGCCATTTAACTGATTAGAGATCTCTAAGACGCTGCTGTATTGAACATGGCACTTGATGACTAATTTACTCTTTTTTTGTTCGCTGTCATTTTGCTTTATTTGATGTTTGGTTCATTGCGGGTTCCCTCTTACGTGAAATAAAAACAGCGCTTATTGAGAACGCGCTAAAATACATAGATCGGTGGTTTTCAAAAGTGGATTTTATTTTTTCTCCTTTTATAATGACTGATTTGTATACAGGGCTTGTATCTGCTATCCTTGTCTGAGTCCTCAAGCATAGCTCGTTTGTCTTTCCAATATTAAGATGTAAAATGCTACTATCAAGCCAACCAATAATGCTGTTGATATAGGCTACTCAAAATAGATCAAGCGTGCCATCTTGCAGAGGTACATGTGCTGTATGGAGCAGGAAAATGCTGTGGGGAGAATCTATATCAGTGAAAGAAAGAATGCTGTTAGCACTGAGAAAAGCAAAAGTTAACAGATAATGACCACAGAGGAGACCAGAGTTGTGATGGAATTTACAGTGGTTTCCTGTAACTGCCCCACCTGCATTATTTTCACAGCAAAATTCTGAATAAGGTATTATACTGTGAAATATCTATCTGTGAGACATCTTGCAGAGGTACATGTGCAGAAAAATGCCACAGATAGCACATGTACCACTGCAAGTAGTCTCAATATTCACCTTGCGCTTTGATTTGTTACACAAAAATGTGCTCGTGTTTTGCCACACTGGCTTGACTGACGATTGGCCAACGCAGTTGCCTTTTAACTCTTTTTACCTATAACATGTTCCTATACACAGGCACTCCCTCTGCTAACCATTAGACTAGAGGAAGTATTCCATTTGAGTATGAAGCAATCTTCTAGTCTATAGGCCTTTTGCTTATTCAGGGCTCCGGACAGGGGCAGACTGGGGCTAAAAAGTGGCCCTAGATATTTTGGCACAGAGCAGCTCACCACACCTGCTCCACACCACACCACACCATGGAATGCCAAACCTGACTAAATTATAAATAAAGAAATATACAAAGAAATATACCAAGAAATGTAAAAAAGCAAAAATGAATAAATATATAAATAAATATACAAAAAATAATGTATTTCCTTATTTATCTCTATTTTTAATTTATAGTTTTTTTTTTTTTTTTTTACATTTTGTCAGGCACAAAAAAATAAAAAATAAATAAATAAAATAAAATACAGAACAAGACCTGGATGGAGATATACAGACATTTACTCTTATCTTACGTTTGCTGGAAACTGCTACGATAATGTTTGTAGGCTATATTGTGAAGAAATGCTGCATCATACTACGTTAATAAGTTTACTGAAGTAAATCCCCCCTTCATCCCCCCTCACCCATCCGCCACTGGACTAAATATAACCACAGGTCCAGGGAAGTCCAGGGAAGGGAGTTCATTTCTGGAATCGCATCGAGCATGCAAAACTCCAATACAACAAGTGAGTCGTTAAGCTATTCTATTTTTTTTTTTTTATAACTTAATAAAATCTTAATTTGTAAGAAGTAGAAAAATAAGTAGAGTGAAGTTATTTGTTAAACTATCATTTAACTATTATTATTTGTTATATTTTGTTTGTGTACAAAATATACATAAATATACATCAAGTTACTGGGGAAAAACAACAACAGCAATTCTGAATGTTTTGTCTTGTGTTATGTTGTATTTTCTGTTGTATAATAATAATAATAAGTGTTGAGTGATAGAGGAATCTGATTTTGTGACTGTTTCAATGAATCAGTGCTACTAATACAGAATTTTACTAAAACCACATTTTTTTTTTTTTTTACAATTTTAAAATATTACAAATACACACGATTATCCATGAAATTCAACTTACACAAACCATTTTTGTTGTTGTTGGTAACAAGAATCCTTGAAGAAATGGTTCACGGAGGAGATTTGTTGCTTTTGATGACTTCTCACATTTTCATTCTGTGAAAATCTTCTTTAGTAAAAAAGTTATAAGTAATCAAAAGATTATTTGTTAAAAATAATGAAAGGAATCATTTTTATTTAACTTTTGTTTAGCATTTTAAATGAGTCTTTTCCACTTAATCATGACAATTTCCATGAATTTTCTCCTTAAAAAAAAAAAAAAATGCAGATCTTCTTGAAAGTTTTTACATATGTTGTTCCCATTTTATATACAAATACAAAAAAAAAAAAATAATAAAAAAAAATCAAGGCAAATGAAAAACAAAACAAATTCTATTTTCTGGGGCCGAACATATTCTTTAACCCGTGATAAAGAGGGGTGCTATACCCCCCTTTATTAGTTGGGATGGTATGGACTTTCCATCCCTCCAAACACAAGCTAGTTAATAGGTTTTTGGCCTCATCTTCTGTTAATAGAGATAAGCATGTTATGTGTTGCATCGCGCAAATGATTAGATGTGTAATTAACTCATCCAGACATAATTCACAAATTACTGTGCAAATACTTTAGTTTGATTGCCCCTATCTGAACTTAAAAGTTAAAATCTAAAGATAATATACTACTCAGCATGAGTTTTAATGTTATTGTTCAGGTACAGTCACACGGGTGTGTCCATCAGTGTTCATCTGTCTGTCTGCTGCCTGGAAGAGACTGACTTCTGCTTTCTCTTGTATGTTTTTTTTTCATTTATGAACACGAGTTTGTTTCTGAATGTAGATAATACACCGTGTCTTTTTAATTTTTTCTTAAATTTGCAGCCAATGGGTACACAGAAATGGACAGTCACTCTGTGGATTTTCCTCTCTCTGTTGAGGAGACCAAATCAGATCCTTTTCAAGTTCCACTCTTAAGATCGGGCTTCCTGAAAGCATTCTATTTAATTAAATAATTAAAACGTAAAATTCAAATAAACAATTTAAAAATAAAAACATTAACAATGAAGCGTTTACTAAAAAGATGAATTATTTTCTTTGTTTACCAGCATATAGGCCTATGACCTGAAACCTATATTGTTAAATGATCAAACTTCTGAGGGAATTTTTTTAGCTCAAAGGAGTTCGTTTGACAAAAAAGTTTCAGCAGGTATCAGTAGCAGATCTTTGTTTTACGGCCAGTGCAGAAAATGTGTGGGAGCAAGGGCACTTTCCAAACACTGTTTAGAAAATAAATCAGTTTCAGGCATTGTACAGATTACAAACTAGACAGGGAGAAATTATGGAGAGATTAGTTTTTGTTTTTTTGTTTTTTGGGATGACATCAAATGATGATTCAGGGATTCGGCCCTCTGGCTTAAAATGAAGGGTTTACGGGAACTTGTTATTTTAGCCAGTGGTTTATCCAGTCATCCCACTACAATACACGATTAGTGCATACAACATATTATGTCGTTGAATGACTCCTTTTTAGAACAGATGTTAGGGGATGATGTGTTAACTTCTGAAAATAAGGACAGCTCGAATCCTACAGAAAACCCTGGTCTGAAAGGCTCAGAAAGTGCTGTGGACACTTAAAATTCTCTAGATTTGCCAGCCAGTGTCCCGTTCTAGTTACCACTAGAAACCTACTATAGCAACTGAAATGTAAAAATATGATTTAGTAAATTTTATTTATTTTTGTTTATAAAATTAAGTCAAGGTCAAGGTCAAGGTATCCAAGTACCAAGTATATTATAGTACCAAGAGGTAAATTTGTTGTGCAGACAAGAAGTTCAGCAGTCCATAACTAAAAACTATTCCATTAGAAATGTTGAAATACTATAAAACACTCTAAAAATATTCAATCAAAAAAAAAAAAAAAATATATATATATATATATATATATATATATATATATACATACAGTGCCCTCCATAAGTACTGGAACAGTAAAGACAAAATTGCTCTGTTGGCTGTGGAGTCAAGACATTTGAAAATATGATTAAAAGATGAATGAGACAAAACTACAGAATGTCACATTATTGGGTGATTCAACACGTAGATGTTTTACCAGCTAAGAAGTTCAGCAATTTTAGAGTTTCATCCCCCTATCTGATGTGAGCATAAGTATTGGAACAGTTGCCTCACAGGTCTTTCTAAGTGATGAGCTGTGTCCTGCTGCATTAATTCTTCAGATATTAAAAGCAGGGAATGTGTCGTATCAATTATATCCATTACTTCTGCATTCTGAATCTTGCATTCGATGACGCCACACACAAACCAAGATGAAGACGAGGGAGCTGACTTTGAGAGAAAAGCAAGCAATTTGGATGCTAAAAGAAAAGAGGAAGTCAATTAGAGCTCTAAACAAAGGGCATGGAGAAATCAAGAGTTTGGAGACCACCAGCTACACCATCAATCAACAATGACCTGATCGGCTGAGAAGACAACAGTAGTTGATGACAGACAAATCATAAAAGCTGTGAAAATGAATCCTAAAAGATGTGTCTGTAAAATCACCAACAACTTCCAGAAAGCGGGGTGATGCTCTGACGATCTACTGTCCGTGGGAGACTTTGACACAGAATTACAGAGGCTACAGCAAGATGCAAACCTCTGACCAGCACCAAAAATAGAAAGGCAAGATTAGAGTTCGCAAAAGCCAGTAGAGTTTTGGAACAGAGTTTTATGGACAGATGAGACAAACATTAACCTTTATCTAAGTGATGGGAAAACAAAAGTGTGGAGAAAAAGGTAACTGCAATGATCCCAAGCGTACAGCCTCATCTGTAAAGCATGGTGGAGGTGGTGTCATGGCATGGGCATGCATGACTGTCTCTGGAACAGGTCTCTGGAACTTTACTGATGACTTAATGTATGATGACAGTAGCAGAATGAATTTGGCAGAGTACAAAACCATCTTGCCTACCAGTATTCAAGAAAATGCCACCAGACTCATCAGAAAGTGCTTCATATTACATCAGGACAATGACCCAAAACACCCTGCCAGTTCAGTCAAGGAGTTTATCAGGGCAAAGAAATGGAAAGTCTTAGATGCCCAAGTCAATCTCCAGATTTGAATCCAATTGAACATGAATTTCACCAGCTGAAGAGAAGAGTAAAGGCAGAAACTCCCCAAAACAAGCAACAATTGGAATTGGTTGCATTAAAGGCTGGGAAAAGTCTTTCAAAGGATGAGACCAAGAGTCTGGTGATGTCTATGGGTCACAGACTCACTGCTGTGCGCAAGGGATCTGCAACTAAATAATAGCTTTTAATCTTTTATATCTGCCTTATATTCAACTGTCCCAATACTTATGCTCGCATCAATGAGTGGGATGAACTCTAAAAGTGCTGTTCTTTTATGTGGTAAAACACGCATGTGTTGAAACGGCTAATAATAAAATGTGACATTCTGTAGTTTTGTCTCATATTCATCTTTTAATCATATTTGTAAATGTCTTGTCTCCACAGCCAACAGAGCAATTTTGTTTTTACTGTTCCAATACTTATGGAGGGCACTGTATATACAAATATAAAACTCCAAGAAAAGTCATGACAATGCACCTTCACACACATACTCTCACCCCTAATCATGGCGTGTGGTCATAAATTAATTATTGCTTTGAGACCAACCGTTCAAAGAAATTAGGTTTGTGACATTTTTTTAAATCTCTATTTAGCATTATTAATCAGCATGTTGAAAGTATTTCATAATAAGAAGACTTTCTGCTGGATGCAGAGGGTTAACAAGGGAACGTGGCTCTAGAGAAACTTTACGAGGAAGAATGTGTGGTTTCATTGAGTTATTTGAAAGAAATTCGGCTTGTCGACCGCTGACTTTTGGAAATAGCTATAGCCTACAGGTTAGACATTATCTTCTAGCAACTGTTAAATATGGTCCTGACCCACCAACAGATGCAGTATTTATCAACTGTATACTGTATACTGCGTGAATATTGTAATTGGCAAGGCTTAAAAAAACACGTGCTAACGATAAATTTTCGTGAGATCAGAGTAGTGACAGATTAGTCATCTGTCCTGAGCCCATTTCACACTGGCCTCTGGACATCAGACAGTCATTACCTGACCTCAAATAGGCCTATGTTAGCTTTGCTTGGCAGTATAAAGGCATGTATTCTTTTGTAAATTTAACTGACTGAAAATAAAAGTAAATGAGGGGAGCTGAAAGATTTCTTTGACCCTCTAGTCAAGTGGACTGCAACTGTCCTCAAGAGAGGGAATTTTTTGCTCAGCTAATGCAAGTCTATGGGCAAATTTGTTATTTGATAATTATTTATACCAAAACTGTAAGTCCGATCAGTTAGAAAAGACATGGAAACAAACAATAGATCTGGTTAAAGGTCTCTGCCGAGTTTGGTGCTTGTAGAATTAAAGTCTAAAGAATTAAAGGAGATAAAGTTGACATTTCTGGGCTTCAGAAGAATAATAAGACGTTTAAATAGTATACGTATGTTGGCTTTCTCAAGTAGCTAATAACTTCACTAACGTTAGTGTGGTGGATCAATGAATGTGAAATAAGTGGAGCTATAACTTACATACTTTGGGTGTGTCTGTACAGCAGTAAACTGAATACAATATCTCCTTGTTTCAGATGATGACAGAGGAAGTCTTGTGCATTAAAAGACTCCACATTTTCAGACTCTGACAAGGTCTTTTAAAGCTGTAAAAATGTCTTCTGTAATGTCAGTGTCATGATGCTTATCTATGTGCCACTGTTTTGATTGTATTGATCCTATTTTGGACCAACTCCTGTCTTCACTAGGGTTGCCAACATAAGAAAAAACGAGACAATGGGCTTCATTCATGAAACTTGCGTAAATATATGAGTAAATTCTGAGTAATTTCCAAGTAAGACAGACCTTCCCGTGGGGTGGGCTGAGACCACCCAAAGGACTGTCTTGCACCCAATCAGAATTAGATAAAGATTGCGTTAATTTTTTTGTGCAGTGATTAAAACCGAATCTGAAGTGGACTGTATTTTGAGAAGTTTAAGATACAGCTGGAGACTGCCTCAACAATCATAAAATAGCTGATAGCAAGGCACGCTGAATTCACGCGGAGCTTCAGTCTGTTTCAGCAAAGCAGAGGCTGACAACAGACGAAAACGGGCAGAAATATTTGAGCGCTATCATGGGGAATTTGTGAGATGAGGAGTTTAATACACGACACACAAATATGTACCATAGCCTACCACTGAAATGACCTGAGCAGCTGAATTAATGTTCTAAAACCCGTGCATTCACTGCATGGACAGGGCAAGATAAGCGGTTAAAATGCTGTACAGTTCAGCTGAAAGCTTATACCCTTTTAACTTGCTGTTATGCTGAATGTAAGAATGAAAACTGAAAGTAAACAACACTGAAATAAGAGCTTGTGCGATGAAAGTTACTATAGCAACAGTCCGTTTGACTGTAACATCCAGTAATGCAAACTAATCAACTTTTTTTTTCTTTTTTGGTCAAATTACGCCTTTTTGTATCAAAAGTTGGGCTTTCATTTATGTGATTCATGTAGGCTAATTCACACTTATTGTGATGACAATAGCATTTTTCTGTTTTGCGTTTTCAACATATTATGAATACAACTAAAATTGAATGGGTGCATATTTTAAAATAAAAATATTATTTGCAGTTCAGATCTTATTATTTATTTAGTTCCATTACCATTACCATAGTAGTCTGGTCTTTTTATTTCTCAAAACAATGGTCCCCCCAGTGTTCTAGGATTATGGCCTTTTTTGGTGTAAATAAAAAAGTTAGCTGAAAAGAATCATCAGCGTAGAAACAATGATCCAAAGAAAGAGAACAAAAGGGCTTTTTTGTACTATTCAATAAAGAAAAAAGAAAAGTTTATTTAGTTGTAAAAGTGCATGATATTCTAGGCTGCTCATGAAAGCTTTTTTTCAGTGTAAAATAGCCTATTTTTTTATTTTGCTATTCAATAAGGAAAAAAAAGTTTATTTTGTTGTGAAAGTGCATGATATTCTGCCCATGAAAGATTTTTTTTCAGTGCACATATAATAGCCTATAGATAATATAGTTAATATATCAATATCCACAGTATAAATACCTATTCTAGACTTTCCCCCCCTGGAATAGCCCCCAGCAGTAACCAGTAATATTGACTTCTCCAGTCGTTGTACAAGTAGGATGGTTGGTCAGTCCCACCCATCCTCTAAATACAGCTGGGTAAATAGTGACAGTGACTAACACTGCATTTTACAGTTAAGGTAGAGTGGGGGAAAACACCCCCCTTAAGGATTATGTCATTTTTTTTCCAGTGAAACAAAAGTTAAATGTGTCCGAAAAAGTTATCATAGTTTTAGTGACAATGGCATAAATTATAAACCAAGTATGAAAAATATCCAGAGTTTTCAAGTTATTAGATTTTTAACAAAAATTACATTTGTACCAAATTTACATTTACTTGAGGTCATTTTTAAATATAAAATCCAAATATTTTTATTCAACCAACTAGTTAGAATACATCTGATGGAAAAACAAAGGATTTTGTGTTCAGAACAGAGTAACTACAGTAATACCCCATTGCCCCCCGGGGGGCGTTTTACCCCACTGACTATGTTTGAGACAAAACTTATGTCATTCTGTAAATATAATTATATTTTTCTTAAATAACATCTACTCCCTATCTGCAGGCCCTACTGTTCTCATATCATATATAACTGTGATGTTTTACAAAACAACAAGCTTTAAAACGCTTTTTTTTAGTGTTGAAAATGAGATGATTTACTGTGAAATCCGTTTTCTCTCAGGTACATCACCAGTGTAAGCTTCATGGTGAAAACTTGATTTTATCTTGTGGTTATTTTGGAAAACTCAGCTGCGGAAAGAAGAAGAAGACAAAAAAGAGGGCAAGGGCAAATGACCTTGTAATTAGGGTGAATTCAGGTGATCTGGGACATTTTTGCAATTTTGACTTCTGCGATTTATTTCGATATCTATCTAACACATTAGATCAACACATTAGACTTTTCTGAAATCCCTAAGATATTTTCTAACCACACCAGAAGAAAGAATGTAGATATTATACCCAGAGGAGACAAGCCACACCTATTAGTGTTTTTGTGCCAAAAAAAAAATCTGCCTGAATTTGATAATCTGGGACAGTTTACTTTGTAATCTGGGACATATGAATTAGGCCTAAAAAAGCCTATATTCACCATACTTCATGCATGCCAAACACAATATCACCCATTTTTTAAAAACCATTATGAAAAAAAAATGACAAGTACAGAAATCTCAATAAGAAAATGCATATTAAAATATCAGGAAAAATGATTTCTATCTCTACACAGGATTAACGATCTACCGTGTTAATTCATTTAAATTAATTTAAAACTGTTTAACATTTGTTTAACATTGTATTAATATTTTTTTAAAAATCAACTAAAATTTAAGCAACAGCAAGCAAACAACTTGATACTGCCTTCAGTAACGTCCGCGGGTGCCGGTAAGTGGAGTTCGTTTATAAAGGCTACTACGAACACCCTTTTCCCATTTTTATCACAGAATAATTCAGGAAATATATTTTATAGTTTCTATACTAAATGATATGTCAATCAGTACTGCATTTTTCATATAGTTTATTACCTGAAGATAACTTGAAAAACACACATAAACCATATATTTTCGCAATCGTGTGTTTATTGTCTTCACGTTTCATCAGTAAAAACGTTTCTGCTTTTATTCAGCTCAGCTACAGCGATAGTAGTGATGGGTCGTTCTTGAACGATTCGTTCATTTTGAACGAATCTTTAATGTGACTCGGGAAGAACGAGTCATCTCGGGGAGTGATTCGT
>JAFVLL020012343.1:0-12290 GCA_021397915.2 Tor tambroides | reverse complement strand
TAAAATACATGTAAATATTTTCAAAATATATGCTGAATGTGTGTGTCTATATATATATATATATATATATATATATATATAATAACAACATAATAAATATGCACATTATGTAAACAAAAACTTTTATTTTGGATGCAATTAATCGCGATTAATCGTTTGACGGCACTAATAAAAAAATAAAATAGTGCATAAATACTGTTTATATTACTTTTTTATATAATTATATTATTATATACTTTTTTAAATTAATTACATTTAGACTTTCCTAGAATGCATTACCTGTGTTGATTCCTGTTCCTGTCAATTCAGTTCAACTTCCTGTGTCTTGTGGCCAATTCATTATAAATTCACACTTATGAATTAAAAAGGAGCCAATTCTTTGATTCTGAATATTGCACAGCCCTGTTTAACACTAATGAAAACAACATTCTTGTTGAGACTAAAATACACGGGACCATTGAGCTTCAGAAATCACAGGCCGCCTTCTAGCACTCAACCCTGTGAATCTCCTGTAATTCAGTGCCAATCAGTCTGTGATGAGCGCTGCATACAGTCCAGTCGCTCGAACTTCACGGTCAAGCTCGCTTTGAACATCTGCATGCGTGATGAACTTGGAAAAGCCGCAGATTAAGGTTTCCGTGCGGTTGCGGTTCAAGGGGCAGATTCCCAAAAAACTGAAAAAAGAGCTTTCCACTATAATCAAATGCTAGACTGCAATAGCAAGCGCCCTGTCTTACTGAGCGCCTGATCAAAAAGCAAAGCGTCGGGCTGAGGAAAGGCTTTCCGCTGGCGCTCCTCTCTCACACAGAGGGCATTTGTTCTGCGGCGGGGGCTTGATTTGTGGTCACGTCTGAAAGCAGATCTGCTCCGTCTGACCCGCTTTAGCAGGAGGGAAATCAATGCGCTGATTAGGAGAGCAGATCGAGTTTCTGATTAAAACCGCAGTGTGTAAAAAAAACCCAAAAAAAACCCCAACAGACACTGAATCCTCATCTCAGCGCAGGAAGATTCCCAGAATTCCTTCAACTGACATCACAGCCTGATAACGACACAGACTGATTTGAGTCGTCGAGTTCATGGATGTGAGCGTTTCTTGGACATAAACGGCTGAAATGAAAAGTGAGCTGAATTAGTCAGCGCTCTGGCAGTGACAGGATAGATTATCTCACTCAGAGTGATCGTAGATACAAATTAGACGGTGCTGTGGTCTGGCGGAGAGCATCAGGGCTGCAAGATTTGGCCAAAAAATAAATCAAATTGTCATTATTTTGATAAATATTGCATCTGTGATCTGAACTGTGATATGATAAACATGTACTGCAGCGTCTCATACTGCTGCTGCTTAACAATCACACTGAACAGAGACTTGGGGCCTGTTTCATAAAACAAGTTTACCAAATAAGCCAGGTTTATTTCAGTTAGTCTGACTAATTGTCAGTTGATTTGGTTCTAAATAAGTCAGACTAACTGAAATAAGCCTGGCTTTTTTGGTAAACTTGTTTTTATGGAACAGGCCCTTGAGTTGGACTTTATTGACTCAACTTTAGCAACAAGCTTGAAAAACTCTCTTGAAAAACACCTTTGCAATTACATAGCAAGCAACAACCAAGCATTTTGGCAGCCAGTTTTGCATGGGCACTGTACAAATGGAACTTTTTAATGTCATATTTTGCTATTATTATTAAGAAGAGAGTAAAGGATCTGGAAAGCAAACTTGTGCCAGATTCAGACTTCTTCAATGAGAACTGGGTTGATTTTCACGTTTGGATTCACTGAAGGAGCCCTGAAAATGGTTCAGAATCAAAAAAACAAATCATATTTTCATTATTTTGATAAGTATTTGTAACCGTGATTTGAATTGTGGTATAATAAACATCTAACATCTTATACTGCTACTATTTAAACAAAAATATAAAATAAATTATACCATAACATACTCTAAAATACCCTACCAACCACAAAAGAACACTCAAAACAACTTAGAAATCACAAAGCAACACCGCTAGCATTGTGGCCAGTGTTGGGGAACGTTACTTTTAAAAGTAATGCATTACAATATTGCGTTACTCCCTAAAAAAGTATATAATCATGTTGCTTAGTTACTTTTTATGGAAAGTAGTGCGTTACATTACTTTCACATGACTTTTTTTTCATCCGGAATGCACAGATGTTACATTTATCTAAAGTCATTTTGCTAAGTATGGTTGAACTGGATCATCAGAGGTCAGCATCAAAGACACTGGTTAATAAAGTGGGCTTAAATACTTAAAGGGTATTTGTGTTATGTAACATTTAATTATTGCAGGTTTGCATAATATTTTTTTTGCATTCCACTTTTTATTAATTTTGAGGAATACTAAATCTGTTTTTGTGCAGTGAGATGAGTAAATGCATGTTCACATTAAGTCTAGAACTACAGTAACATCATGTTCACACAGCGCACACAATTTACTCCAGATTTTTCTCAACACGGGGACAGGAGAGCTGTCCGTCAATACATGGGAAAACAAAGTAACTGCCGTTACTTATTTGAAAATGTAACTTGGATATTTTTTTGCAAATTCAAAAGTAATGCGTTACTTTACTAGTTACTTGGAAAAAAAAATCTGATTACGTTACTCGCGTTACTTGTAATATGTTACCCCGACACATTGTGGCAGCCACTTCTGCATGGGCAACACTCAGATTTTTTTGAAAAATATCTGTTTTTAATTTTATTTTTTGCAATTATTATTAAAAAGAGCACGAAGAACAAGAAATGATGGTGAAAATCTGGAAATCAAAATTGGCCCAATGTTTCAGAGCACATTCTCTGCAAAAAAACTAAATAAAAAATTTAAATTGCGATATGACCGTTAAAAAAAACATTAGTAAAAAGTGGAATGAAACACTGTAACAACTTACTTGATAGTGTATTTTTGGTTCACACTCAGTGTAAATTCAGTGGGTTTACTTTCACTCAGTTTACTTTTGGAGCCTGAAAATGGTTCAAAATCACTAACACTATATTTGCGCACTAGTAGTAGTGATACTTGCCTTTGCACACACACATCCAAAAATAGATATTCAATGGCTGTTTCCTTGATCACAGTGACAAATTGACAGCTAACAGAGATGCATAAAGATTACATAAGCTGTATCTGCTTCCAATAAAGAGGGTCGCAATCTAAAGAGCATCTCAAAGAATGGGAGAGAGACGGACAGAGAGCGAGCCAATGAAACGCTACCTTGCTGTGGGCTATTTGTGTTAGTAAGTAAGTTAAGTATAACCTCTTTAGCCTCGGCATTCCAGAAAAAAACTCATTTTTTGATGTGGCTCTTCAATGAAGAAAAACAAACATGGATGTATTACAGAGGGCAGAGCAGCGTTGATTCCAAGAGATATGTGCGTAATTAGATTCATGCCATTTTTTTCAGGCCTTTTATTAAATTATAGGGAGTTTCAACAATATTTTTGTAAACTGAATTCCTCCCTCTTGGGTTTTTAAACATAAGAAATGGGAGACTGTAGACTGATGATGAATGATACGGGATGCTTTCATTTTTATAGAAAAGAAGTCAAGAGTGAGAGAAATGTCAGTTGAAAACTTGTTCTCAAAGAGAACAAGAGAAATGCTAGTTGAAGTGAGACAATTAAAGGAATAGTTCACTCCAAAAATGAAAATTTGCAGAAAATGTACTCACCCTCAGGTTGTCCAAGATGTAGATGAGTTTGTTTCTTCATCAGATTTGGAGAAATGCAGCATTTCATCACTTGCACACCAATGGATGCTCTGCAGTGAATGGGTGCCGTCAGAATGAGAGTCAAAACAGCTGATAAAAACATCACAATAATCCACACCACTCCAGTCCATTAATGTCTTGAGAAGACAAAAACTGCATGTTTGCAAGAAACAAATCCATCATTAAGATGTTTTAACTTTAAACTTCTAAACTTCTGGCCAAAATATGAGTCCATAATTCATAATAACGCTTCCTCCAGTGAAATGTTTGAATCAGGAGAGAAACATCCACAGATCAAGCACCGTTTACAAGCAAAAACAGTCCAAAACAGCTCTAATCAAATATGTGAGAGGATTTTGATGTGAGAGACAACAGGAGATGTTTTTTTTTTCACTGGAGGAAGAATTATGGACTCATAATTTAGTAGGAAGCAATGGTTTGAAGTTAAAAACTTCTTAATGATGGATTTGTTTCTTTTGGCTTCTCAAGATGTTAACTGATGGACTGGAGTGGTGTGGATTATTGTGATGTTTTTATCAGCTGTTTGGACTCTCATTCTGACGGCACCCATTCACTTCAGAGGATCCATTGCTGAGCAAGTGATGCAATGCTACATTTCTCCAAATCTGATGATGAAACAAACTCATCTACATCTTGGATGGGCAAATTTGGTGAGCAAATTTTGGGTAGTAAAAAATGATCTTAATGCAGCTTCACTTGGTGAGCATTTACTCTTTAGCGTGCAAGCATGTGCTGTTCTGAGTTAGTAGTTAGTGCTAACTAGCAACAGCACATAATTGCATGCAAAATAGTAAATGCTCATTGAGTAAAGCAGCATTAAGGTCATTTTTCACATACCCATACTCAGCCTAACTATAAAACTGAACTATAAAAGGAGCCCTTTTTTCTCATCTTGCACAAAAACGCTTGAAATAGCACTTTATTTCAACATTTGCTCTCGCCATGAAGTCTCATGCAGTGCATACTGGGAATTACAAATCCCTAGCTCATTTCAATTCAGTAAACTGAACAAGCAGCTTGAGTTGCATCAGGAGGACTATTCCTAATCTCACATACTATTTAAGACAGATCTACATGGATGAGGCATAACCGTGCCAATGTGCATTGGCTGAGAGACGGAGGACGTGTTTTTGATGGGATAGGGGGAGGTGGAAGTGGCCTAAACCTGAATGGATGAAGATCTCTTTGGACTGGAGTCTGCCTCCCATCCACAAAACGTCTCTCCATCAACCAGCAGATAAAACTTTTCTCTTTTGAACTCCAGGAGTGAGTTCCCCTCCTCCAGCAGTCTTATCTCCCATAACTTGAGAGGGAGTGCTGATCCTTCAGAAGGGTTGAGATAACAGCGTGGACCGTAAGAGCAATCAGCCTGACAAACTCATAAACCAACTCCACTAAAGGCTCATTCATCCTTCTATACATGAGCTCTGTGTGTGTGCATGTTTGTTTCATTGACTGAATTCCGTGGTGCAGGACATTTAAAAGTTAAATGCAATAATTCAACTAAAACATTCAACATTTACTCACACTTGTGTGCTTCCATACTTGTATGCTGAGATTATTAGTGGAAAACCGCTCTTGCCAATGTTGCCATAGAAAAACACTTCAAGGCAAGACTGTCAAGCTTTAACACGACAAAAAAGTAGTCAATACAACTTGTATGGTGCACTTGTATAGAGTTCTGGAGTAATAACATATTTTTGTAAACCAAACCAGAAGTTTGCATCACCCTGGTTCCCTCGACAAAAACCCAACAGTATTTTTCCATTGGCTTTAGGAGTATTGCAGAAAATAAGCACTGTCATGTTCATGTTTATCTTCCCAAATGAACACAACTTTTACGAATTTTGATGCCTAAATACAATCAGCAGAAGTAAAAAGCTAAACGTAGGCTATCAACGAACTGCATCACAGTCACACAACTCCATCGCCACCAATTAAGCTTCTGACAAATCTATTTACAAAATAAGTTCTAAGAGTTTGCAAGAGCGCAATTATACACAACGAGGCTGTGAAAGTCACTAACCTGCTTAGTTTAACTTTAATGAGGTTTTTGAAGTCCCATTTAGCCACTTGTTAACAACAGCCTTTTTCAAGACAAGAAAAAGCTTCAGGGGGATATTAATGATGTATTTTATGTGATAGACTAAAACGTGAAAATATCTTGAGCTCGTGTTAAACACAGACCTTATGTCATGCATTTAACCAAAAACCCATTCAAAAAAACCACTGACTTAAGAGCGATGGAACTGGAAGTTCAAAAAATGCAGCTTGTTTCTGGGTTTTGGCCTAAAATAATATGTTATCCCCGCAGCACTGTATTCAAAGCTCTTAATTTGTCCATATAGTGAGCTGGCAAATACATTTGAAGGGAACATATCGCCCCCTCGAGTACTGAGGTTCATTACCACCATTGTAACTCAATGGGACCACACACCTACAATGAATCATTGTTGAGTCATTCATTTTCATGTCCCCAACTTACAAACCTTATATTGGAGCATGACCAAACATCTCTCTATGGTCACTTTTAACTTTGATTCAGAGGATTGTATTTTAAAGAATATGGAAGTAGACAACAAACACAGTGAGTTTTAAAGTGCCATTTTAAGGTTCCTAACTGTTTTGGGAGCCTCCTACAATAGGTTTACATGCATGCAAGGTCAAAAAATGCTTTCATTTTCTCAAAATATGCATTTAATGTCACCTCATTTTCCAACGATTCTCAATTCGTTCAAAGCAGTTCTAAGATTCAGTCTCTCTAAACCCCTCCTTTCTGTGGGCCTGCTCCTCTGCTCTGGGGTGCGTTTCCCAAAAACAACTATGGTCGCAAGTTCCGTCGTTACCAATAGAGTTCAATGGAACTAACGACCATAGTTAGCTAACGATGCTTTTGGGAAACGCACCCCTGATTGGTCAGTAGTGCTGTCAAATGATTAATCGTGATTAATCGCATCCAAAATAAATGTTTTTCTTTACCTAATATATGTGTGTTTACTGTGTATATTAATTATGTATATATATATAAATACACACATACAGAATATATTTTGAAAATATTTACATGTATATATTTATATTCATATAATTTATATTACATAAAAATATATTTAATATAGAAACATAACATATTTTTCTGAAATATATACATGCATGTGTGTGCATTTATATATAAATCATAAATATACAGACTACACACACATATATTATGTAAACCAAAACTTTTATTTTGGATGGGATTAATCGCGATTAATCATTTGACAGCACTATTGGTCAGATTGCCCAGTTTTTTGTTATTGGTCTACCGTGTCGGAAACGATACGCACATTGCTATAGTTCTGTATTTTGACGTAGCCATCGCGGAAGTGGGATTCAAATTACTGATGACTCATTTAGGCTGTTCAGAGTTGAATAAAATGTAATACAATGCAACAGAAGACTATATTAAGGTTGTCAGACAGATAAATTGGAGGTAACATTTCTAATCTAATGTGCATTAATAAAAGAAAAGCTTTATCATTTAATATCCAACAAATTAGAGGAAAAGCAACAGTCATCAAAGACATTCAAAGATTTTATGTTGAGAGTGTAGTGTTTTCACCTTATGATTTGACTTAGGGTCAACCTTTATGTACTATTTACTTTCTAAAAACATGTTTCTGGTCTTAGGGTGAATGATTCATCAATGCACTAAATGTGTCATCTTTATAATCAAGATTTAATGACTTGCTCCGTCTCTGAAACAACTTTTCCTATTTGCTGACATCACAAATGCCTCCAACCACTTTGTGGCATTTTGCTAAGCAACGCCCACTTTTCAAGATCCAATCAGTTCCTGATGGTTAAAATCAAGTCTGAGCGTACTTTTCTCTGTTTTGTTAGATTACAGAGCTAAAATGCGTTTTGTGCATCACTTTATGTTGACTTTAGGTGTTATGATAAAGTGGAATTTTAAATATTGGTGTCAGTTGCACCTGCTTCCGCTCAAAAACCAAAATGAAATGTCCTTCACTGATTCCCACCGTCATTACGAGACTTTTGACAGCTGCACCCGAGGACAGCGATCTTAAGTTTTTTCTTGATTCATTCAAAAACAGCAGAATGTTTTGATTGCACGCCTTTAGCGGCTGCAGCAATGTTATTGTAGCCTTTAAAATCTACAGTGATAAAAACTCATGCTGACTTTTTAAAGAATGAACCTGTTAGGCTTCATTACGATATATTTTCAGTTCTGTCAGTCACTGAAAAAAAGAAACGGGGAGCAAAAGTTTGCGGTGGTCTGCCCCGAGCGCACGGCTTATTGCGTCATTTATCCTGTAAAACTCAATTTTCTCCATCCATGCTGAAGCCGTAACTGTTGCCTAACTGAACAAAGCCACGTATTATAGTAGACTGGCGCTCCCAGCCGTTTTGGACGGCATGAACAATCGGACGGCACCAGACGAGCACATAGCTTGGCAGGTTCAGAGTCGAACAGAAAGGCTTCACTGGGCCTGTGTTTGAGTTCAGGGTGGTCTGTTTTATACTCTCTGCATCTGAGTCTTTCCCTTTAGCCCGCTGCCAGTGCTGTCCCACGCCACTCGTGCGGTAATAATGTACGGAAAGAATAACAGCCACGATACATTACAGCTTCATAGCTGAACGCCTGCGCACGCAGGAACGCTGAAAGAAGAATAATAAACCAGATTCCACATGCACACGGCTCATCATCTCTCCAGCGTTCACAAGTCTACTCTGTGCAATATTCCTGCTGACAGGTGGACAACGTAAAGTTGCCACCAAATCAATTTTCACTAACAAAAGTTGGAACTGGTTTTGCTTACGTTGGACTTCAGTTGAGGATCCAACAAAGGTTATTTAAAGGAACAGGCACAAGACAAAACAGAAGTTGCCATTAACTTTTTTTTTCTTCGTTTTTTAATTCCATGGCAGAAAAAAAAAAACTGTTGCGAAATGAAAAAAAAAAAAATTGAGACAAAAATCAGAATTTTGAGATATAGACTCAGAATTGCAAAGTGTAAATTCCAAATTTTGAGGAAAAAAGTCAGAATTCCAAGTTTACATCTTGCAGTTCTAAAAAAGTGAGAATTTTGTGATTTAAAAAGTTTAAATTACCTGTTTTTTTTATAATAAAAATAATTTTTAAAATAATTTTATTGTGGAAATACACTCTAAAAAGTGGTGCTATATAGCACTAAAAGTGGTTCTTGGCTCGTAATAATTGGGGAACCACTTTTGGTGCTATACAGCACCTTTGTCAAATGGTGCTATGTAGAACCATAAGAGGTGCCATATTGCACTGTATTTCTTAAACAAAAATGGTGCTAAACAGCAGCAACAGTGGTTCTTTGGCTTGTAAAGAACCTTTAAAGGGGCTTACAGGTTCTTTGTATGGCAGTGGTGCTATATAGCACCTTAATCACCCCAAAGAACCACTGAAGAACCGCTGAAGAACCATACAGGAGCTTAACAGGTTCTGTATACGGTAGCGGTGCTATATAGCCCCTCAGTCATGCTGAAGAACTGGTGAAGAACCGCTGAAGAACCACTGAAGCACCAAGATTTGGTGTTATACAGCACCAAAAGTGGTTCCCCTATGATTACGAGCCAAAGAACCACTTTTAGTGCTATATAGCACCCTTTTTTTTAGAGTGATATGCTCCCATAGTCTGCCACATCCTAACAAGACCAAAGTAAATAAATAAATAAATAAAATAAACAACAATAACAAAAAACAAATCGAAATCAAAGTAGTTCATATGACTTGAATGAGTTTTGAGAGCTTCAAAAATTTTGGTCTGCTCTTCATAAACTATTGCATAGGAACAAATATACAATATATTATATTGGAAAGGACACACAAATCTACTTCATTGGTGCCTTTTTGTCCTAATGTTAATTATGACTGAAAAATGTATACATTTGCGATGAAACGGAAGTAGTGACAAATCTTTTGTTCTGTATTCACTGAAAGGTCCAGTTATGCCATTTGAATTGGATTAAACATAGGCAAAAAGTATGCATAGATTAATTGTTCAACATCTATATGCATTTAGAAAATGCATTTCATGCCAACTTGAGGACTACTGATTTCTCTGTCCTAACTATGCACATTTATAGTTAGTTGCATTTATTTGTAGTTTATTATTTGCACTTATAGCATCTTATAAGTATAGTATATCACTTAGCTGTAGCGTTTTTCTTACCAACAGAACAAACCTGTGAACCACCAGATGAGAACCGCTGTTCTCCACTTGTTTTTTGTTATAAAAAAGTTTAAAATCTTTTTAAACATCCAATGAATCAGCGGTGGTGAACATCAGTTTTAAATATATTTCCCCCGTGGCCCGCGATGCAGGATTTCTTTCTAGCGTTATGAATCTTCAGGGGCACATAATTCTCTACATGGGTTTTGGATGACGTCATGTGAGCCCCATTTCAAAGCATGAATACAAACTATTTTATGCATTTTACACTCTTTTATGGCAGTATAATTCTTAACGCACCATCTCGCCGCTCCGCAAGGTGAGTCTTTGAGCTTTCCGATCGTGTTGATATCACATATTTTATACACAACACAAATTTATTACCTTTCACACCAGGGTTTCTCTGCAGCACAGGTCATGCTGCAAGAATGTGCTTTCCTTTGTGCTTTTTCTTCTCTCCCCTCCGTCTTGAGTAAAAGAAGGGAATAATAAACTTCTCGTGGGACCTCAGTGTCAATGCAGTAACAGGGATGAATGTTTTGTTTGTTTAATGATCAGCTCCGCTGCATTTCAAGACTAACTGGGATAATTGCGAGGTGCACGTAAACCGAACACAAGCAGTTTGTCTTGATTATTTGCCTGCTGGTGGAAGGGGGTACGGTCTCCATAAACCTGTGTGTTTATGCTTCATGTGCCTCCCTGTTCTCCAAAAACACAGATATATTCTGGTTTATCAGTTGCTTGACGATCAGTTTGCCTTCTTTCGTTTTAGCACTTCCTCTGTCTAATGATAAATCCTCAGGTGACATAGTTAGTTACATCATTTATCTGGATCAGATGCAGCTACTGAAGTGTGTCAGTTTTTGATATTTTCTTTCTCTATTAATCTTTTCAAATAAACTCAGACTCTGGAGTCTCTCGGTGGTGAGTGACATTGTTTTTGTTTCTCCGCCAGAGTTGATCCGTGCAACATCATTAAACTAAATGACAGGAAGCTTCTCTTCAGTAACCTCGACCACACACATCACGAGGGGTTAAAATAGCCCAAAATGCTCCGGAAAGAAAAAATGACTGGCAGTTTGTTTGTCTGTCCAGTCCATGCATGTGATCCAGTCCAATTTTTGAGCTTGAGAGCTTGAGTTTTCACTTAAAATACCATTTAGCAAGGAAAATGCTTCTAAATTTACATTGTTGATGTTCTAAACCAAAAAGGGTTTTTTTTCAGTTTTTCTGCTTCAAAATTTCAGGTTTAATTCAATGTGTTACTTGCTGTTTCTTTGTAATTGTTGGAAAAATGTAGCCATTTCTGAGTGAAAATTGTTTCTACACCTATTTTTCATGACCCAGACAACATCAAAGGGTTAGTTCACCTCAAAATGAAAATCCTGTCATTAATTACTCACCCTCATGTCGTTCCAAACCAGTAAGACCTTCGTTCATCTTCGGAACGCAAATTAAGATATTTTGATGAAATCTGAGAGCTCTCTGACCCTCCACAGACACCAACACAACTGAAATGTTCCCAGACCCAGAAACGTAGCAAGGACATCGACAAAACAGTCCATGTGACATCAGTGGCTCAACCTCAATTTTGCGAAGCTACGAGAATACTTTTTGTGCACAAAGAAAACAAAAATAACAATTTATTCAACAGTTCTTGCTGAACGTAAACGTTCTGGGGAAAGCACGCACATGCGTCGTGGTACTCTCCAAAATGGTGGAAGACGTTAACTCGGCGAGAAGAATTGTTGAATAAATTGTTGAACGAAGGTCTTACGGGTTTGGAACGACATGAGGGTGAGTAATTAACGACAGAAGTTTCATTTTGGGGTGAACTATCCCTTTAAATACAATAAACATGGCTTGTGTTGATTGTGATGTGAGGTGAATTATTGACTGCTGAAAACCAAAAGCTCAACTGATGTTTAGAAACCAAACACTGCAAGCACTTCAGCTGATGTTTATGCATTTATAAAATGTCACTTTTGCACATGGTAAATATTGTGCATACTTTTGGGCCTCTGCAGGTCATGGATATATAAATAAATGATGAGCATTTTCACTGTATTTTGTACTGAATTCAGCACACTATTAAAAATAATGTTTTTATATTGGCATTGATGGTTATATGAGGAACCCTTAACATCCATGGTAACTTTCCAATGAACAAAAGCTTCTTTATAGAGAAAGGTCGTTTGGATTAATTAAATAGTCTTCGCAATCAGAAAAATTGGTTGTTACACTCTTAAAAATAAAGGTTATAAAGAGGTTTTTGATGCCATAGAAGAGCCATTTTTGGTTCCCCAAAGAACCTTTCAGTGAACAGTTCTTAAAAGAACC
>JAFVLL020012342.1:16416-26676 GCA_021397915.2 Tor tambroides | reverse complement strand
TAGTTTATCGGTTTTATGAACAGGGAGACTCTGTAAGTGCACCTATGAGAATGAAGAGAGTGCAGGTCCACAGATGCTGACAAGCTACTTTCCCTGCAACAGAAAGTCAGTTCATGCAATGTTAACATTAAAACTTGCCAATATGAATTATGTGCGTTTCGTATGATACAGAGTCTCATAAAGGCGTTTCTTTAATGTGTTAGATGTTTTCTGCTCCGCGAGTAAACTTAGAGCCAATATGCCCAGGCAGCTTAGTTTAGCGGTTTTATGAACAGGGACACTCTGTAAGTGCACCTGCGAGAATGAAGAGAGCGCAGGTCCACAGATGCTGAAAAGCTTCTTTCCCTGCAACAGAAAGTCAGTTCATGCAATGTTAACATTAAAGCTTGCCAATATGAAATATGTTTGTTTCATATTATACAGAGTCTTATTTGCAATGCATAAAGGCGTTTCTTTAATGTGTTAGATGTTTTCTGCTCCGCGAGTAAACTTAGAGCCAATATGCCCAGGCAGCTTAGTTTAGCGGTTTTATGAACAGAGACTCTCTGTAAGTGCCAATGCGAGAATAAAGAGAGCGCAGATCCACAGATGCTGAAAAGCTTCTTTCCCTGCAACAGAAAGTCAGTTCATGCAATGTTAACATGAATGCTTGCAAAAATGAAATATGTGTGTTTTATATGATACAGAGTCTTATTTGCAATGCATAAAGGCGTTTCTTTAATGTGTTAGATGTTTTCTGCTCCGCGAGTAAACTTAGAGCTAATATGCTCAGGCAGCTTAGTTTAGCGGTTTTATGAACAGGGACACTCTGTAAATGCCACTGCGAGAATGAAGAGAGCGCAGGTCCACAGATGCTGAAAAGCTTCTTTCCCTGCAACAGAAAGTCAGTTCATGCAATGTTAACATGAATGCTTGCAAAAATGAAATATGTTTGTTTCATATGATACAGAGTCTTATTTGCAATGCATACAGGCGTTTCTTTAATGTTTTCTGCTACGAGAATAAACTTAAAGCTAAAATGCTCAGGCAGCTTAGTTTAGCGATTTTATGAAGAGGGACACTCTGTAAGTGCACCTGCGAGAATGAAGAGAGCGCAGGTCCACAGATGCTGAAAAGCTTCTTTCCCTGCAACAGAAAGTCAGTTCATGCAATGTTAACATTAAAGCTTGCCAATATGAAATATTTGCGTTTCATATGATACAGAGTCTTATTTGCAATGCATAAAGGCGTTTCTTTAGTGTGTTAGATGTTTTCTGCTCCGCCAGTAAACTTAGAGCTAATATGCTCAGGCAGCTTAGTTTAGCGGTTTTATGAACAGGGACACTCTGTAAGTGCACCTGCGAGAATGAAGAGAGCGCAGGTCCACAGATGCTGAAAAGCTTCTTTCCCTGCAACAGAAAGTCAGTTCATGCAATGTTAACATGAATGCTTGCAAAAATGAAATATTTGCATTTCATATGATACAGAGTCTTATTTGCAATGCATAAAGGCGTTTCTTTAATGTGTTAGATGTTTTCTACTCCTCTGTATCAAACGCAAAGTGATCCACTTCTCATCTTTAGAAGAGCTTGAGGAAATCAGCACAGGCTTTGCAAATCTGGCTGGCAGTCCTGTCTTTAGTTCAATTGCTGGTAGCATCGATGGCTGTCACATTAGAATCAAGCCTCCTTCTATGTGCTTCTTAAACAGAAAGTTATTTCATTCCATCCAGCTACAAGGACTCTGTGACCACCAAAGTAAATACCTGGACATTTTTGTGGGTTATCCCAGATCAGTCCACGACTCCAGAGTGCTCAGGAACAGCTCATTCTACCTGAAGGCACTGTACCCACCAGACAGATACCACATTGTAGGAGATGGAGGTTTCCCCTGTCTTAGCCACCCAATCTCTTTTATCACTCCATATAGAGAGCCACTACAAAATGCAAGTCAACAGCATTTCAACTTCCACCATGCAAAAGCTCGGTCCATCGAGAGATCTTTTGACTACACGATGGCAGTCACTTTCCTTCAAGGACCTTGAAGTCAAGCCAGAATTTTCTCCAGAGGTCATCACTTGTTACACATACACTGCACAACATCTGCATCACAAATGGTGACATCATGGAGCCAGAAGAAGGACAACTGGATGGCGATGATCTTGATGATCTGAAAGTGAGAGATCCACAGAGTGGAGAGCACACCAGAGACCGCTTGGCTGGAGCCCTTTCTGCTCCAAATGATGACAATCTTCCTCCAGCCCTAAGACACCATGATTATTTATAAAATCTATTAAAAAACACAACCACTTATATGCTATAGTTTGATATATTTGACCAATATATGGTTAGTATGTAGTTAAAATAAAATTAAATAGTGTAATTATTTTAGGTTGTACTTGACATTTTGTCCTGTTACTCACCTTCATCTCGTTCAAACCTGTATGACTATTTCCCATACATCAAAAGTGAATGGTGAAAGCTGTCAGTCCTTAAAACTCTTTTAACTCCTTAAAATAGCTTTTGTGTTCTGCAGAAAAGTCATACAGGTTTGAATGACATGAAGGTAAGTAAATGTTGACAAATCTAATTTATTACAGTTAACATAAAACATGTATTGCAGTTCAGAATAAGTACCAATTCCTTTACCTGTAATATAATTTGTTAGTATATTTGGATGTAAATGATATTGTTATTTGTTAAAACAGCATATATTCTCTTAGTATAAATAATTCTGCTAAAAAAAAGAAGAGCAAATGGGTCAATTCAAAATATTTATTTCTAGTGCTGTCAAACAATTAATCGCGATTAATCGCATCCAAAATAAAAGTTTTTGTTTGCATAATATATGTGTGTGTTCTGTGTATATTAATTATGTATACATAAATACGCACACATACAGTATATATTTTGAAAATATTTACATGTAGTTACGTCTATATTTATATTCATATAATTAATATTATAAATAAATATATTTATTATATTAACACAACCTATTTTTCTGAAATATGTACATGCATGTGTGTGTATTTATATATACATAATAAATATACACAGCACACATACATATATTATATAACTAAAACTTATATTTTGGATGCAAATAATCGCGATTAATTGTTTGACAGCACTATTTATTTCAAATTAAATCTTCACATTTTTTCAACTATTTTTTCAAGAATTGATAGAAGTCTCTCCTCTCTCCTCTTCTCTTCTCATTCTCGCCTCTGCTCTCTCAGTTTCCCTCTCTAAAAATTCCGGCACTGGATCTTTATCCTTTCTCTGCCTCTTTGCTGGCCCTGGCTCTCCACTCTCTCTCCTGTCCTGCTGCTCTGCCTCTTCAGGGACTGAATCAGGAGAACTCACTGCAGGAACAATAGATTCTTCCTCTGAGGTGGCAATTAGGATGGGGGGCTAGGATGGCCTCCCACCTATTGCTTCATCCATGAGGTCATACCATTTCCACGTTCCTGCAGTGGATTCTCCCGATTCAGTCCCAATCCCAGTCGGTGGCTTCCTTAGCTTCCTTAGCTAACAGACTTTTATATAAAAAGGCTATGTCTGGGTAAAGTAACTGAATCTGGCAATTTAATGTATGATGGTAAGTAAGAGTTTTATTATAATTATAGACCAAAATAAATCCATCTGTTTTAGTCTCATGAATTTTTCTAATAATCATCTGCTCCTTTTCTGACCATGAGTGGGGCAAAGTAATGACAGAGAGTAAAAAAACACATGAACAGAGATGGCAAGAAAAAAAAAACACGTATCCCTGGATTTTATCCATATCAGGGCTGTGTTCAGCCCCGACAAAACGGTGCAAAACATTTTTTAAATGGAAACGGTGGTGCCTCGAACACCCTGTTCTGATGACGCAAGTGTTGCAACTATGGCAGCTGAGAAAGTCATTCTTTGTGTTCTTTTTCAAGAATTTTCGGAGCCTGATGAAATTGGTATAAATATGTGTTTAATACTGCAATATACACTGGATGCTACAGTCACTGCCCTGAATAAAAGAGAACATCCTGATTGAGTGAAGGGATTTGTGGAAACTGTGGTTCCTAATTATTGTGATCCAACATTTGCCTCGCATTTCAGGATGAAAAGACAAAAATTTCAGGTGAAGGATAATCCACTTCTTACCTCCGATACTGTTATGATCTATATGACCTTATTATTTTTATTGTGAGTATTAGGCTTATCATTATTGCTGATCACTGTTGTTGTGCTATGATATTGTAATATTTACCATTATATAATCAGAAGAGCATAGAAAAGTTTATGAAAGTGTCACTCCACAATACAATAGCAAAATATATAAATTTGTATAGTATTTTTATGTTACATTAATGTGTCTAGGACACCTTCCTAAGGAAAGGATATGGATCAGAAGACACTGCAATTACTACATGATATTTAGACAGACTTAAAGAAGTTCCAGATCTATACTTGTGCTCTTATTATTTGTTATTTTGCCTTAAAATAAACATGTGCAAACTATATACTTGCGCTTGTGAATTTATTTTGATGTTAATTACATTTACTTACAAATCATCATGTTGATATGCTGTTCAGTGTTTCCCACAGGATTTTGTGAGACTTGTGGCGGCAGGTGACGTCACATATTAATTTGCATATTTATGACGTCATTGCGTCAAGTTTGCGTTCAGACGAGTTTTGGCATTTCAGATCTGTTCTACTCTATGAAATGTCACATACTGTAATACAACTGAATGCCCAATAAAGCTGTCCACATATTTTCTGTTGTTATACATAAAACAAATATAAATAGTAAACACGACCCATTAATACTACATGTTAACCAGGAATCACTCTCACTATACTCCTTAAATTCTGATTTATAATCGTGACATCGTATGATAAAATCAATATACATCTAACTTTACTTGCACTAAAAAGCGACTATATGCAGTGGTTTTGGCTATATTACTGTCTCATTCAGCGCACTGCTGAGTAACAAACTATGCACATATTAACAGACGAATTATGTTCATAATTAAAAGTCCAAACAGTCAGTAAGCGACAGGTGCTTGGAAACGCTGTTTTGTAAATGATTTGTTGACGATTTTGCTGCGTTACGGCCAACTGAACGCGCTGCTGCTCTGCCGCTCACTGCTCAGAACAGATGCCGAGAGAGGCAACACTGCGCCGGGAGAGTTCTGGCGACATCTTCCAACCGAATGATAGCTTCAGTTTTTCTTTGATAAGGTTTAAAAAAAAAAAAAAAAGTCGCTAGGTTTGTCAATATGTACCTGTTATGGGAAAAAAGCCGCCAAAAGGGTCTGAAAGTTGCTAAATATTGTGCTAAAGTCGCGCTCGTGTGTGTATAGTAACGCATAGGGATTGTTTATTTCGTTTACATCGTTCACTAATGTTAAATATTTCCTGTTTTTCACTTAATGTTCGGGGGATACGAGATTTAATTAAGAGAAAATCTGTATTTTTGTTTTGTAAATCTTTTAACCGGGATGTTTTTTTCATGCAAGAAACTCATTCATGTCAGGAGGATGAGAAATTTTGGCAAAATCAATGGGGTAATAAGATTTTTTTTTGTCATGGGACTCGACGTGCAGGAGGTGTCGCTGTTTTACTTGGTAAAAATTTCAATGGATCAGTTATTGAATTTTTGTCTTCACCAGAAGGAAGATGGTTTATGGTTGTGATACAAATGGATGAATCTTATTTTATTTTAGTTAATGTATATGGTTTTAATAGATCTGATTTGAATGCCACTCTTATGTCAGAGATCTCTTTGCTTGTTCTTGAAAAACGGCATAAGTTCCCCTCTGCTTTCTTGATTATTGGAGGAAATTTCAATGAAGCCCCTAATTATTCTGAAGACTGATATCCTCCAATATCAAAATCCTTTTATTTCTGGTTTCTGTCAATCTCTAGATTTGATTGATGCATTCAGATTTCTGTATCCTTGTTCCACCTCCTTTACTTGGAATCCTTGTCTTGTCTTAGAAGAAAAACATTTCTAAACATCTGTAAAACAAAATACATTTGCCAGAGAAGCAAACTTGTACAGGATACTGCATATTTGCAGAAGTATATTATTCTCATTCAGTCCCACTGGCAAAAGAGTTCATTTGTTTCAGGCATAAATGCATTTATGCAATTCAGACAACAGGAGGAGTTGACATTACGGTACTTGTGTACACACACCACCACCAACAGCATATCTGTGTGTGCAGCAGTGGTTATATAGTAATGTGTTATCAGACCTACTGAAACTGGACGAAGGACCATTTGACCACCTAACATGTCTGGCAGTGTCTGTCATTATACTGTCTGTCTATAATGCTAATCATTGTGAAGTGTGCATTGTTGATCATTATTACTTCTGGATAATTTCATGATTCATAATTTTAAGTGCTCAACTCCATTCACAAGAGTGGCATAATATTCAATAATTTTCTAAATGTGTATGAAATGAAAAGTTTAAAATCATTCTTTTTTTTCTTTCATTACTTAGCTCACACTAATAAAAAGTGTGCATGTGCACAGTAGCTGCACATGGAGAACACATTTATGCCATTTTTTTAATTTTTATAAAACCAAATGTGCATTTGGGAAATCGTGCACTCAAATTTCAAAGACCATACTGGACATTTAATATGCAACATTTATACATTACGCTACTGATGTATATATAATTCAAGGTCCAAACTTCAAATAGTCCATAAACAAATGTCTGACAAGAAAAATGTCAACAAAAACATCCAACATCAGACTGCTCATAGAATTTCATTTGAAGACATATTACCACAGCAAAACACATTAGCATCAGTCATTGAAAAAGTGTCCCTGTGTCAGTGAAACCAAAGATGTATTCACTGGAGATTGAGTCGAGCATGCCCGTCCTCTATGCTGGTGCTATTACTCCAAACCCAGAATGTAATTGATGCCTTGTACCAGTCCAATGATAATAGGCTGCCAGGCCACAAGGTAGCGCAGCCAGTCCAGTAGCTGTCCGTACATGACATGGGGTCTCTCCCATCTAAGGACTGAGTTAAGGTGCTAAATTATTTATATTTATTAAAAAAACAAACAAACAAAAAACACTGAACTGAGATTGTTTTACAATGTGAGAAAGAAAACATGCAGGTTATAACACTATGGTAGTCATGTTTTGTATTTTTTAGTGTTTGTATTAATAATATTTTTCCTTTATCAATTAAGTATGTGTCAGCACATAGAAACCCACAGAAAATGTCCAAAAGTGATCCAAATCAGTGAGTGTCACCACTTTTACCTAAATTGAATCAATTCTTAAACAGAATGTTTTTTTCCCCACAAAATTTGACACCCTAAACCTCACTTTTAACCGTGAGTACTTAAAAAAAAAAAAAACTCTGTGCAGGATTAACCGTTAACCCCTGCTTAAGTATTAGGGAGAAAAGTAAAAGAAGAGAACCCAGAAAAAGCCTTAGTTCCCTTTTGATACCTCACTCGTACTGCGTCGCTAGACGTTATGGGGAAAACTCCTTTTTCTCCGAGGACTGAAGCCTTTCAATCATGCAGTGTAACTGCATGGCCATTGGTTCATGCAGTAAATTAAAAACAAACCAATGGCTCGGACGAACCATTGGCTGCACGAACCTATGGCGATGAAGCCTGCCAGAATGGGTGGGGCCATCTGGCTATATAAGCGGGCATTACGCCATTGGATCTCAGATCAATTATCCTTCATGATGATCTTCCCTTCGCTGATCTACAGGACTTGAAGCCGCTCGCAGTTGACACGCCTCGCTGCGGACAAGCTGACTCACCTAAGCTGCTCTGCTGTTCCCGTGCGCTCTTTGAGCCGCCTTCGAGTCCATCGCAGATACCAGCTCATCCCCTGCCACCATCCGGTGAGCCTAAAAAGCAAATTTCTCTCTCCTCAGTTGACTGCACTGAAGAGAAGGGCTACAAAAAGCTGCCTCCTCTGGATGAGTCAGTGGCCACGCACCTCTGCCCACCCACTGCCATCGGATGGAAAGCGAAGGTCGCTCACCCCCCAGTCTGCCCTTGCTGGACGAGCATACTCCTCAGCCAAGCAGGTGGCCACAGCTCTGCACTCTATGGCCGTGCTCCAGATCTTCCAAGCCAAACTCTTCCAAGCCATGGATAAGTCCAGACCTGACCCCGCAGCTTTCAAGGAGCTGCGCGGTGCAACAGACCCGGCCCTGCGAGCAATGAAGGCAACAGCACAGGCCATCGGGAGTTCAATGGCCAGCTTAGTGGTGCTGGCCGAGATCAAGGTCCTTGACTCTTCGGTCTCCCCCACGGACTGTTTGGACCCGCCGTCAAGGGTTTTGCAGAGCGTTTTACTGCTGCGCATAAGTCGTCCCAGGCAATGTGGCACTTCCTGCCTAAGCGCGCCAGCTCTGCAACCGCCACTAGTCGCACTAGACCTGCACCAACTCAGCAGCCAGTGAAACCTGTGCCATCGCCTGCTCAGCCTACTCAGAATCCTGAGCCTCGACAGCGCTCCCGCTCGGCCAGATGCTACCTGTTCCCGAAGCACCAGGGCCCCGGCCCAAGCTGACGCTGGATCCTGCGCCTCAGGCGTTGTCCTGATCTACTGAACAGGAAGATGAGGGGGCAAAGTCTTACCATTGCCGGACCACCCCCCAAATGGCCTCTGTTATGCCCCCAAGAACTCCGTTTGGTCCCGGGTGCCGGTGGCAGTGTGTTTGTCACAAAAACTGTTGTGAATAATGGGCCCATTTTAAAAGCACACTAACAGCCGCTGTTATAGTGGGACAAATAAAACAAATATTTTTAAAAAGAGAGCAAATTTCCTCTTCCACTTATCATGAGTGTCAAGTCACCTCACAGCGACCCACCACCTGAACCAATCCAAGCCCTCGCCACATGGGCAGAGGCCTGGCAGGCCATCCCCGGAGTGTCAGATTGGGTTTTGGGGATTATAAAACGAGGTTACTTCACTTCAGTTCGCTCGAAGACCCCCGCAATGTCCCCTCGGAGGAGTGGATGCTCCACCCACAAACGGTTCAGAAAATCTGAGAGATCTTTGGCAAGGCAGAGGTCGACCTCTTTGCCTCAAAAGACAAATCTCACTGCCCAATTTATTTTTTGAAGAGCGAGGAACGCACTGGCCCACGATTGGCCCAACCTCCTCTTGTATGCTTTTCCCCTGATCGTTCTGATCCCTCAGGTAATCAGGCAAATCAGGGAACACAGACACAGGGTCCTTCTAGTGGCCCCACTCTGGAGGAACCAGCTTTGGTTTTTGGAGCCGTCTCAGCTGCTGATAGCAGCCCCATGGCCCATTCCCCTGAGGCAGGACTTTCTCTCTCAGGCGAACAGGACCATTTGGCACCCCCAACCCAAGCTGTGGGCTCTTCACCTCTGGGCTCTCAACGGGAATCAGCACATCTTCCCGAGAGTGTCCTGAATACTATATCACAGGCTAGAGCCCTGTCTACGAGACGCCTCTATGCCCGAAGACTGAGCTTCCTGTGACATTAGGGCTGTCGCGATTCGTCGATTTTAGTCGACTAGTCGATTTTTAAAAATCATCGACTTCATTTTGCTCGCGTCGACTAACCGGCAAAATACCGGAAGTGACGCATTTCAAGGACGAGAATCCATAAAATACATTATTAGACTATTTTCCAGGCTGCATGATATATTAAACCCATTTAAAAATCATAATTAAGTTAATTGTGAATTCACAAACGCTACGATTTAATTCAATAATTATATGCGATGCAGTTCTAACACAGTATATGTGCTTTAATTATTTACATGCGTGTAGGTTACGTAAGTGCGTCACACAGCGACTCCATTCACAGTAGTTCCACAGGAACTGTTATCATTTACATGTGGAGCGTCTCAAACTCCATCTCTGCATGTTGTTGTGAGTTTGGTTTTATTGTAACGTTCATCTGGGAACGCAACATGCGCCATTTCATCAGATTTGTATGGTAAATTTATAAATCTACACAAGCACAGGAGAATACATTGCGATTTCAAAATAAAAGCTCAAACCCTCACTCTGAGTTAACAGGTTCTGATGTCCACATATTCATTTAATTACACTGGCTATAGCACTCCATCCTAAAGAAATGGCCAAATATTAAAGATTAAAGTCCGTGTAGTGTCAATTCTGAGAATTGTTTGTAAACATATTATAAATGTTAGAAATTCATTGCTGAAACATGTTACAAAGACTGTGAACTATGTAGTACTTAATTGTGGAGTTAGACCGTTAAACAGTTTTTCACCATTTTCGTGATCAGGA
>JAFVLL020012342.1:0-16316 GCA_021397915.2 Tor tambroides | reverse complement strand
TGGACGGCGATTGCAGGGAGGGTGGGACATTCGCTTTCAGTGCTATCAGGCTAAAGTTAGCATTTTCCGAGATCTCCAACGGCACCTTTAAGCTGGTGTGTGGTGGGCGTTCTGGCACAATATGGCTGCTGTCGCATCCAGGTGGATGCTGCACATTGGTGGTGGTTGAGGAGATTCCCCCTTCCATGTAAAGCGCTTTGAGTACCCAGAAAAGTGCTATATAAATGTAACAAATTAATAATTAATTAAAACAACCTTTTATTGTACTATTGAATAAAATATTAGTTAATTGTCAAAGAAAGAAAAAAATATGGACTTTTGTAAATGCTGTGATACCGTGATGCTCAGATACTGTTATTTCCTTCTCACATTGCTGATTTCACCATTAACTCTTCACCTGAACAGTTTATGTTGCTGTATATGGAATCATTGTGATCCTTGGCCATCAAAACATAGGGGTAGACATCACCTTTTCTGTGTTATGTTTGGTTCAGGAGATATGACACAAAATACATCATTTGGTTATGGCCAAAAGTAAAATGGTCGCCATGGCAACCATGAGGTGTTTTTGTGATGGCTCCATTTCTGAAAATGTTCAGGGCACTAACCTGTACAATTGTACCAAGTTTCATGCTTTTATGAAAAAGTGAACATATCACCTCAAAATCTGCACATATCACCTGGACTAAGACTAGAACACGTGGATGTGTTGTCATACTTACACTATAATACTGAACTTTGATTTCAGTGATTTGGACTATGAGATGGACACTTGCTTCTTGCACTCTTTGTTGCACTTTACTTTTTATTTAAAAACAGGATTTCATAGAAATTTGGATTTCATTTGGTTTAATAAAATATTCTTAAGTAAAATTGTTGATTTTTTGTGGGAAATTAATCGTTTAGATTAATCGATTAATCGATAAATTAGTCGACAGATTAATCAAAATAAAAATAGTCGTTAGTGGCAGCCCTATGTGACATATCGGTGATATTGTCCTTCCTACAAGAGCTGTTGGATAAGGGCCATTCCCTTTCCATGCTCAAGGTCTATGTGGCAGCTATAACAGCTTTCCATGCTCCTTTAGCCAGACAGTCTGTGGGCCGGAACAGCTTAGTCGTTTCATTTTCTGAGGGGATCCAGGAGGTTCAATCCGCCTTGGCTCCCCACGGTCCCTGCATGGGATCTGCCCACGGTCCTGAGAGCCCTCAAGGGTTCCCCCTTTGAGCCACTACAGTCTGCAGACTTAACCCTGTTGTTGAAAACCGTCCTGCTACTGGCTTTAGCATCGGTTAAATGAGTAGGTGACTTGCAGGCGCTCTTGGTAAGCCCTGCCTGTCTTGAGTTTGGGCCTAGCGACTCCAAAGTCGTCCTAAAGCCAAGGCATGGATACGTCCCTAAAGCTCTTTACACCCCATTTAGAGCACAGATTATCATTCTCTCTGCGCTTCCTCCTCCCTGCCCTGTGAGGGCACTGGGAATTTACAGAGCATTCCACCCCGTTTAGGCAGTCGGAACAACTTTTTGTATGCTTTGGTGGCCGCACCAAAGGGTCTCCAGTCACAAAGCAGAGAATTTCTCAATGGTTAGTTGACGCTATTGCGCTAGCATACTCCTCCCTGGGCCTGCAATGCCACATAGGCGTTAGAGCCCACTCCACTCGGGGCGTGGCCTTGTCTTGGGCGTGGTCTAGCGGTGCGTCCATAACAGACATTTGTGTGGCGGCCGGCTGGGCCTCGCCGTCCACCTTCGCCAGGTTCTATAACTTGGACATTCCAGCCTTAAAGGCTCGGATTCTATCTGCTTAAACGGGCACGCGCCTGCCTAAGGGCAGGTCTAATCCTTCAGGCATTTACCTGACTTCAGTATCGAAAGGGAATGTACTGTTACTAACGTAATCTTGGTTCCCTGATATACGGGAACGAGTACTGCGTTGCTTGCCATGCCATGACACTGCACGACAGTGTCGTCACTTCAGTCGAATTTACCTGAGAGCCTATGGTGTAATGCCCACTTATATAGCCAGATGGCCCCACCCATTCTGGGGGGCTTCATCGCCATAGGCTCATGCAGCTCTGCTGGCGAGACATTGGTTTGTTTTTAATTTACTCCATGAACCAATGGCTGTGCAGTTACACTGCCTGACTGAAAAGTCTTCAGTCCTCAGAGAAAAAGGAGTTTTCCCCCATAGCGTCTAGCGACGCAGTACTCGTTCCCGTATCTCAGGGAACCAAGGTTATGTTAGTAATTGAGTACGATTGGTATCAAGTATTCCAGAGAGCAGCAAAATAAAGTGTATTAAGTGTAACATACAAGCAAGTGGCATAGCACAGTCTTATAACAAATGCCTTGCGTATGGTGTCAGTGACATTCTCACAGAAACTGGAGCATATGTGTGAAAAGGCACTATCCTAGACAATTATCTGGACAGAGTGTCATGCAATGTACTAAGCTTAAAGGGATAGTTCACCCAAAAATTACTCACCCTCATGTTGTTCCAAACTCGTAAAACTTTCATTCATCTTCAGAACACAAAGTAAGATATTTTTGATGAAATCCGAGAGCTTTCTGACCCTGCATAGCCAGCAACGCAACTGAAACGTTTTATGGCCCAAAAAGGTAGGAAGGGCATTGTTAAAATAGTCCATGTGACATCAGTGGTTCAACCATAACATTATGAAGCTACAAGAATACTTTTTGCACACAAAGACAAAAAAAAAAACGACTTCTCTTCAGTGTCATTCTCTGCTGCCATTCATGTACTACGATGCATGCGTGTGGTGTTGCTGATGCAGAAGCCAGCGTTCTGACGTAGAACCCGGATGCAATGCACATTGTTTACAGCAGAAGATGGATGCTGTACAAAAAGTCTTTGTAAACATGTCTGAATATTTTGACAGAGAATGACTTGCAAATTTTTGCCCAGCCTTATTTGAACTAGAATATAAAGATGATGAACTAAGAGAGATGGACGTCCTACGTCAGAACGCCGGCTCCTGTGTCAGCAGCACCACATGTATGCGTCTAGATACTCTCATGAATGGCAGTGGAGACTGACATGGAACAGAAGAAACTGGCCCTGCTCCAAATGACACACTTCATGTGCACTTTCAGTCTTGAGGACTTGCAGGCCGCTATGCACCCTCGATGTGCACTTATGCTGAGCCTGCAAGCCTGCGAGCAACGCAGCCGAATTCTACCCGGCAGTCAAAGCAGCATTATGTCACGAAAGTGCAGGCTTTTGTTTTCTTTGTGCACAAAAAGTACTCTCGTAGCTTTAAAACATTAACCACTGATGACACACACACACACACACACACACACACACTATTTTAACAATGCCCTTACTACCTTTCTGGGCCATAAAACGTTTCAGTTGCATTTAGTTGCAGGGGTCAGAAAGCTCTCGGATTTCATCAAAAATATTTTATTTTAATTTGTGTTCTGAAGATGAGCGAAGGTCTTAGTAGTTTGGACTGACATGAGGGTGAGTAAATGACAAATTTTATTTTTGGGTGAACTATCCCTTTAAAATTTCTCAGTGGTTAAAAAAATTATCTATCTATCTATCTATCTATCTATCTATCTATGTATCTATCTATCTGTCTGTCCTTTAAATCTACTTTATAATCAGCTGAATCTATGACTCAGGGAAAAGGAGTTGTTACTGGCAGGTCCAGCTTATGAAAAGAGTGGGAATCTCAAACCATTACTAGTGTTGGCTCCTCCGACACATCTAGAGAAAGTATGACAACATACACAATACTAAGCTTGAACAGGGGAATAAAACTAAAATTTAGCCAATGTTTTTTTTTTTTTTTTTCTGCTTAAAGCATTACAGGACTTAAAGGGTTTTTTAAATGCACAGACTCTATAAAGAATACAAATCTTGTAAAAAGCATTTATAATGTGTGAGATGAGTTGCACATGTATATGCTAAAGTTGAATTTAACTGATTTGAGTGTTTTGGAGGTCAAAAAGGATACGGGTTACTGAACATCCTTTTAAGGTCAACTTTTTCTTTGCAGTATGGACATGTCTGCTTCTTACCCACAATGCACCAGCCACGTATGCAAAACTCATGGAATCTGAGAAAAAATAGGTTAAGGAAACAAATGTGTGCATCTAGTGTACGTGCCAGATGATGACAACTCTATTGTCTGTGGTTTAAAAACAGTTAGAAATGTTGTCACGCTGTTACATGTAATTTTACTAATATCAATGTAAACTTGAAACTTAATGTATAAAACCTTAACAAAAAGCATATAAATAGAATATATATAATCAATTTAAATTTGGTGACTCATATATGCTTAGATAATGAGGAGATGGATGAAAAAGAACACAACAATAGTGGCATACACTTTACATAAAGGTCTGTTGTTCAGAGGTTTAAAAGCTTGATACTCAGCCACAGCTTATTAATTATAAAGCATAACCTTTTCTGGTTTCAAAAAACTGTTCTGCAAATTGTTTGTTTGCCATAGCAACACTTTATAGATATTTCTGAAACTAAGACAACATAAAAACAAATAGTCAAATTAAAAAAAAAAAAAAGGACAAGATGCAGTTACTGAAAGCTCAGTGTTCAAAGAATAATAAGATGCAATCACATGCATTATATGCAATATATAACTGGTGGGAGCTGATTATTAGAGCAAATATCAATGGCATTAGCATTAACATTCACTAATAATTATTTAGATTATTTGGATCAGGCTCCTGGTGTGCAGTCCATGTGGGTGGCATGAGGTTCCGATGTCCTCTAATGGGACCAGTGCTCACAGCCCATGACCATGCAGCTCGACTGGCATTTGACAGAGAACACCATAATTGGCAGGTCCACCATCTCCAGTGCACCTCTTGTTTCTTTCATTTTGTTGTTACTTTCAATGTCAAGCATTTTCAAGGACAATATTAAAAATTCAATTACATTTTAAACCTTGAAAACATAAGTTAAATCAAGCATTTTCCAAACTTTCCAAACTCTGTACAAACCCTGAAGCTTGTAGACACGACAAATGAACACAAATTTACACAGTAAATACACAGTAAAGGATACACATGATTGCAGGACAGTCTGTATGTATTCTCTATGATTCCTTCTTCACTCACATCCACAAGAATTGGCTGACCACAGACGGCACAGATGCTGTCTGACAGGTGCTTAGTGGGCATTCCAGATGCACTGTAATACTGAAACAACAGATCTGTACATCAGTTTGTCCTGACAAAGCAATTTATAACAGATGCAATAATAAAATATATTATTTCTATAAAATAAGTACAGATCAGTATTTTCAGTGTCTTTATGAACTGTAGTAGATGTGAAATTCAGACCTCTATAAATTAGAATAGACTTCTCTCCTCTTTCCTGATTTGTGAGATGAATAAAAAGCCTTGTCCGCACAGTATTTTTTCCATTTTTCATGTCCTCTGTCTAATAAAAGCATTTCTTGAAGAATTGAAGAAATGACATTGGAGTTGTCTCAGCTGATTGAGAATCTTTTTTCTTTTGATAGGGCTATGAAGGCCATTTCAATTATAATTTATTACCTTACACGGACCTATTGACCTGAATAAGATGCCTAGAATAAACCTGAAGGCATGAAAAGTCTAAGGAGAGTAGCAGTACATACATGTGGACATATACAGTTATGGCCAAAAATATTGGCACCCTTGGTAAATATGATCAAAGAAGGCTGTGAAATTTAATCTGCATTGTTAATCCTTTTGATCTTTTATTAAAAAAAAAAAAAAAAAAAATCACAAAAATCTAACCTTTCATTTGATAAGAATTTAAAATGGGGGGAATGATTCTGAAATAAATGTTTTTCTCAAATACACATTGGACACAATTATTGGCACCCCTAGAAATTCTTATGAGTAAAATATCTCTGAAATATATTCCCATTCATATTCACAATTTTGAACACTCCAGGGTGATTATGAACATGAAATTATCCAGCCATGGCTTCCTGTTTCACAGAAATATAAATATGAGGGAAAACAAAGCCCAAATTCCCTTAATCATCATCACAATGAGAAAAACCAAAGAATATGTTTCTGATGTGCAGCAAAAGATAATTAAGCTTCACAAATTAGTGAAGTGGCTTTAAGAAAAGAGCTAGAGCAGTGAAAATACCCATTTCCACCATCAGGGCAATAATTAAGAATTTCCAATCAATATAAAATGTTACGAAACTGCCTGGAAGAGGACGTGTGTCTATATCGTCCTAATGCACGGTGATGAGAAGAATTTGAGACTCTCAGTTTAAGACTCTCCAAGGACCACAGCTGGAGAACTGCAGAAAATAGTTGAGTCTCGGGGTCAGAAAACCTTTAAAAAAAAATTGTCAAACAGCACCTACATCACCACATGTTGTTTGGGAGGGTTTCGAGAAAAATTCTCCTAGCTCATCCAAAAACAATCTCCAGCATATTCAATTATCAGACACGAATGGAACTTCAAATGGGACTGGCTTCTATGGTCAGATGAAACTAAAAAATGAGCATTTTAGCAGCAAACACTCAAGATGGGTTTGGTGAACACAGGGATAAAAAGTACCCCATGTGTACAATTAAATATTTTTGATGTTGTGGGCCTATATTTCTGCTGGAGGTCCTGGACATCTTGTTTAGACACATGGCATCATGGATTCTATCAAATACCAACAGATAAAAAATCAGTAAGTCACTGACTCTGTTAGAAATCTTATAATGGGCCATTAATTGTGGCCAATGTGTATTAGAGAAAAACATTTATTTCATAATGATATTTCACCCCATTTTAAATTCTTACTATCCAATGAAAGGTTAGATTTTTGTGAATTTTTTAAATAAAAGATCAAAAGGATTAATAGCCAATGCAGATTAATTTTCACAGCTTTCTTTGATCATATTTACCAAGGGTGGAATAAGAGTGCTAACCAAGTATGGACAAATAAAACTGCTATATTACTGTCATATCTCAATCTTTGGTCCCTATAATGATCTCTGAAGAACAAGAGCAAAGCATGAATACATCCCAAAGAGAACATGGGATTTAACAAGTAGGAAAAATATCACTTTACAAATCAAGAAAACTAAATCAAACTAAAAGTTTCTAGGCTATATTTAGGCTATATTTATCCATATTTCAAATGCAATAAACATTTTTTTCTCACTTCCGCTGACTTTAACAAATTTCTTTACAAATCCTCGTTTTGTGCTTTAATTCATGACCAGTGTTTTGTTTTGTTTTGTTCTCTCTCCGCATTCATTGCTAATCACGCAATGCCGACATCCTACGTCATCCGCATGGACAGCTTCAGAGTACGACAGTCAGCGGAAGTGAGAAAAAAGTGTTTATTATGTTTGAAATATGTATATTTATCTTACAAAAACGAATGGATTCACTACAGGAGGTCTTTATTCACCCCCCAGAGCCATGTGAGGCACATTTTATTACGGATGCGTGCACTTTATTTCACGTCTTCTGAACTGTTGACAAAAAAACACCCGCTTACCCCATTGTAAGGCTTGGAGGGGCCAGGACAATTTTTAATATAACTCCGATTGGATTCGTCTGAAAGAAGAAAGTCATATACACCTAGGATGCTTTGAGGGTGAGTAAAACAGGCTAATTTTCATTTTTGGGTGAACTAACCCTTTAAGTAAAGATCATGTTCCATGAAGATATTTTGTAAATTTCCTACCGTAAATATATCAAAACTTCAGTTTTGATTAGTAATATCAGAATCAGAATCAGAAAGTGCTTTATTGCCAAGTATGCTTGCGCATACGAGGAATTTGTTTTAGTCACATAAGCTTCCAGTACTCAGAGACAACAACACACAGACAATCAAAATAAGATGAGAATAAAAAATACACATGTAAATATAAATAGACAAAAATTGAAAAATAATTTGAAAAATAAACTATGTACAGTTGTGCTATAGATGATAGAATGGAATAGAATAGAAAGAGATGCAGGGATGTGCAAGGATGGAGGTGGTAACAAATAAATAAAAGGTTATTGCACATTTTTATTGCATAATGTGGGGAACATTTAACTGTCCATAAGGTAGATTGCCTGGGGGAAGAAACTGTTCTTGTGCCTGGCTCTCCTGGTATTTGGGGCTCTGTAGCCCCTGCCAGGTGGCAAAAGTTCAAAAAGGGGATGACTTTGATGTGTGGGATCCAGAGTGATTTTCTGAGCCCTTTCCCTCATTTTGGTTGTATACAGTTCTTGGAGGGTAGGCAGGGGAGCACCAATAATCCTTTCAGCAGACCGAACCATTCTCTGTAGTCTTCTGATGTCTGATTTTGTAGCTGAACCAAACCAGACAGTTATTGATGTGCACAGAACAGACTTGATGATGGCTGAGTAGAACTGTTTCAGCAGCTCCTGTGGCAGGTTAAACTTCCTCAGCTGGCGAAGGAAGTACAACCTTTGTTGGGCCTTTTTCTTTTTTTTTTTTACAATGGAGTCAATGTGAGTGTCCCACTTCAGGTCCTGAGAGATGATGGATCCCAGGAACTTGAATGTCTCCACTGCAGCCACAGTGCTGTCTATGATGGTGAGTGGGGAGGCTTGCGGGGGGTTTCTCCTGAGGTCCATGATCATCTCCACTGTTTTGAGCGTGTTCAGCTCCAGGTTGTTTAGACTGCACCAGTTAGCCAGCTGCTCAACCTCCTGTCTGTAAGCAGACTCATCACCGTCCTGGATGAGACCGATGACTGTAGTGTCATCTGCGAACTTCAGGAGCTTGACAGAGGGGTCTTTAGAGGTGCAGTCATTGGTGTACAGGGAGAAGAGCAGTGGGGAGAGAACACATCCCTGAGGGACACCAGTGTTGGTGGAGCGGCTGGTTGACATGAATTTCCCCAGTCTCACTAGCTGCTGCCTATCTGTCAGAAAGCTGGTGATCCACAGACAGATAGAGCTAGGGACAGACAGCTGGGTTAGTTTGGTCTGGAGGAGTGTTGGAATGATGGTGTTGAAGTCCAAACTAAAGTCCACAAACAGGATCCTCACATAAGTCCCTGATTTGTCCAGATGCTGCAGGATGAAGGGCAGTCCCATGTTGACTGGATCATCCACGGACCTATTTGCTCGGTAAGCAAACTGCAGGGGGTCCAGTAAGGGTCCAGTGATGTCCTTCAGATAAGCCAGAACCAGTTTTTCGAATGACCTCATGATGACAGACGTTAGTGCCACAGGTCTGTAGTTGTTAAGTCCTGTTATCTTGGGTTTGTTTGGGATGGGGATGATGGTGGAGCGTTTGAAGCAGGAAGGGACTTCACACAACTCCAGAGATCTATTGAAGATCTGTGAAAAGATGGGGGCCAGCTGGTCAGCACAGGTTTTCAGACAGGCTGGTGTCACACTGTCTGGGCCTGGTGCCTTTCTTCTATTGTTCTTTCTGAATACCTGGCGCACATCTTCTTCACTGATCTGAAGTGCAGGAGTGGGGGAGAGGGGGGTTATAGGAGGTGTTAGCGGTTGTGTAGAGAGATGGTCAGGATGGGTGTGGGGAGTTTCAAATCTACAATAAAACTCATTCAGGTCTTCAGCAAGTTGTTGATTCATCTCAGTGCTGGGGGATGGTGTCTTGTAGTTGGTGATGGCTTTCAGACTTTTCCACACTGAAGCTGAGTCATTGGAAGTGAACTGATCTTCTAACTTTTTAGTGTAGGTCCTTTTAGTCACTCTAATCACAGTGCATCAGATTGTGAGAATTCCTTATTTGTCTGGGAGAGCAGAAGAAGTTTGTCTGTTTTGTTGGGTAGAGAGCGGAGATTTTCCAGATGGATGCTTGGCAATGGCGTTCGAAATCCGTGCTGTCTGAGCTTCATGAGCGCGCCAGCTCGCTTCCCCCGTCTGCGCGTCCTGAAGCGTTTGATCAGCGCCGCTGCTCCGCCAACTACTATGTTCAGCTCTCCATGCTGCTGAGAGGTTCGCAATTGTAGCTCCGTGTAGCTTTGCTTTTTTGTTGAATCTCTATGTTACTTTCACTCTCTGTTGTTTGAAGTGATAATTATATAACTTAATTCCCACCATATTTCTGGTATTATCTATCAAGCTAATCTAACTAATTTGATCGTTCGCTTTTTAAAACCGTGAGTGCAGCGCGCGTGCAGCGTTAGCATTCTTTAGCCGGGTAGCTTGTCACTCACGGTTCCATTCGCATTTCTATTCGCGCCCATTATTATTTTCTTATTTCTCGCTCCGTTTTTCACGAGTTCAAACAACAGTGGTAAGTGAATCATTCATCAATCACGGTGAGTAATGGCTTCTCCTTGCATCATCACTTGCACTGCCTGCCACATGTACAGTTTATCTGTCTCTGTCAGCAGCGAGGGATTCACATGTGATAAATGCAGGGAAATAGTTAGGCTGACAGAGAAGATTTCAGAATTAGAGACACACATCCAAACTTTAGTTGAGGACAGTAAGAATGTGAGGGCTGTAGATACTGCTTTGGATGCGACTAGCTCAGGGAGTCCTGTACGCGAGTCAAAACACCGCTCTTCCTTTCAGATCAAAACATCAAACAGGTTCTCCCCACTCAGTAACCTGATGAAAGTGCTCTAGTTATTGGCGATTCTATTGTACGGAATGTGAAAATAGAGACACCAGCAACCATAGTCCAATGTTTACCGGGAGCCAGAGCACCTGACATCTTGGCAAATTTAAAAGTGCTGGCTAATGCTAAACGTAAATTCAGTAAGATTGTTATCCACGTCGGCGCTAATGATGTTCGACTTTGCCAGTCGGAGATCACTAAAAATAATGTTAAAGAGGTGTGTGAACTTGCAAGTACGATGTCAGACACTGTAATATGCTCTGGTCCGCTCCCTGCATACTGTGGTGATGAGATTCATAGCAGACTGTCGTCACTCAATGGCTGGATGTCTAAGTGGTGCCCGCAGAATAACATAGGTTTCATAGACAATTGGAAGAATTTTTGGGGCAGACCTGACCTGTTGAAAAGAGATGGTCTTCATCCCTCCTGGGGTGGTGCCGCTCTTCTCTCTAGAAATATGGCACATAGTCTTAGAGTTCGTACTTGACTAACTGGGGCCCAGGTCAGGAAGCAGACAGACTGGCTAAACCGACCATCAGAAGTCAGTTAATTCTCAGCACATAGAGACTCTTTCACCTAGATATCACACTATAGAGACTGTGTCTGTTCCCCGAACTAGAAAATACAGAAAACATCCAAACCAAAGTAAGAGTAACAATTTAATTGATGTTCAACAAATAAAAAACAGATATAATACAGATAAACAAATGATAAAGCTTGGCTTATTGAATATTAGATCCCTTTCTACAAAAGCACTTTTTGTAAATGATATGATCACTGACCATAAACTAGATGTGCTTTGTTTGACAGAAACCTGGCTAAAACCAGATGACTACATTACTTTAAATGAATCTACCCCCCAAGATTACAGTTACAAACATGAACCGCGTCCAAAAGGTAAAGGGGGAGGTGTTGCTACAATTTATAACAATATTTTCAGTATTTCTCAGAGGTCGGGTTTCAAGTATAATTTGTTTAAAGTAATGGTGCTTCATATAACATTATCCAAAGAAACAAGTGTTAATGATAAATCCCCTGTGATGTTTGTACTGGCTACTGAATACAGGCCACCAGGGCACCATACAGGCTTTTTTAAAGAATTAGCTGATTTACTATTTGAGGTAGTGCTGGCTGCAGATAAAGTCCTAATTGCTGGTGATTTTAATATCCATATTGATGATGAAAGAGATTCGTTGGGATCAGCATTTATAGACATTCTAAACTCCATTGGTGTTAAACAACACGTTTCAGGACCTACTCATTGTCGAAATCATACTCTAGATTTAATACTGTCATATGGAATTGATGTCAGTGGCGTTGAAATATTGCAGCAGAGCGATGATATCTCAGATCATTATCTAGTTTTGTGTATATTCCATATAGCTAAAGCTGTAAAGCCAACTCCTTGTTACAAATATGGTAGAACCATCACTTCTACCACAAAAGACTACTTTATAAATAATCTTCCTGACTTATCTCAATTCCTCAGCATATCCAATAGCTCAGAACAACTTGATGATGTAACAGAAACTATTGACTCTCACTTTTCTAGCACTTTAGATACGGTTGCTCCTTTACGCTTAAGGAAGATTAAGGAAAAGAGTCCAACACCGTGGTATAATGAGCACACTCGGGCCCTAAAGAGAGCAGCCCGGAAAATGGAGTGCAGCTGGAGAAAAACAAAATTAGAGGTATTTCGTATTGCTTGGCGGGAAAGTACCCTATCCTACAGAAAAGCATTAAAAACTGCTAGATCTTTACGTCTCTTTTAGAAGAAAACAAACACAACCCCAAGTATTTATTTAATACAGTGGCTAAATTAACAAAAAATATAACATCAGCAGGTGCAGACATTACCCAGCAGCACAGTAGTAATGACTTTATGAACTACTTTACTTCCAAGATCGAAACTATTAGAGATAAAATTGTAACCATGCAGCTGTCAGCCACAGTATCGCATCAGATAGTGCACTATAGATCCCCTGAGGAACAATTCCACTCATTCTCTTCTATTGGAAATGAAGAATTGTATAAACTTGTTAAATCATCTAAACCAACAACCTGTATGTTAGACCCTGTTCCATCTAAGCTCCTAAAAGAGGTGCTTCCAGAAGTAATAGATCCTCTTCTGAATATTATTAACTCATCATTGTCATTAGGATATGTCCCAAAAACCTTCAAACTGGCTGTTATTAAGCCTCTCATTAAAAAACCACAACTTGACCCCAAAGAATTAATTAATTACAGACCGATCTCAAATCTCCCTTTTCTGTCAAAGATATTAGAAAAGGTAGTATCATCACAACTATGTTCCTTCTTAGAGAAAAATGATATATGTGAGGATTTCCAGTCAGGTTTTAGACCATATCATAGTACTGAGACTGCTCTCATTAGAGTTACAAATGACCTGCTTTTATCATCTGATCGTGGTTGTATCTCTCTATTAGTGCTACTGGATCTTAGCGCCGCGTTTGACACTATCGACCACAGCATTCTTTTAAATAGACTAGAAAATTATGTTGGCATTAGAGGAAGTGCACTGGCATGGTTCAAATCATACTTATCTGACCACCCGAAGTTGATTTAGATATTCTTGGTATTATCAATATACTTGCACTTGTGATTGGTATGATACCTCTTCATTTACTGCCAGTAAATGAAGAGGTATCATACCAATCACAAGTGCATTATGGAGTACCTCAAGGCTCAGTACTTGGCCCCTTTTCACGCTTTACATGTTACCCTTGGGAGATATCATTAGGATACACGGTGTTAGCTTTCACTGTTATGCTGATGATACTCAGCTCTATATCTCTTCGCGACCCGATGAAACTTACCGATTTGCAAAACTAACAGAATGTATAGTTGATTTCAAAAACTGGATGACTAGAAATTTCTTACTGTTAAACTCTGAAAAAACAGAGGTGTTAATTATTGGACCAAAAACTTTTGCATGTAATAACCTAGATCACTATCTAATAGTTGATGGCTGCTCTGTAAATTCTTTGTCATCAACAAGGAACCTAGGTGTACTTTTTGATATCAATCTTGCCTTTGAAAAACATGTTTCTAGCATTTGTAAAACCGCATTTTTCCATCTTAAAAATATATCTAAATTACGACCTATGCTCTCAATGTCAAATGCAGAAATATTAATTAATGTGTGCATGACCTCGAGGCTAGATTATTGTAATGCTTTTTTGGGTGGTTGCTCTGCACATTTAATAAACAAACTCCAGCTGGTTCAAAATGCAGCAGCTAGAGTTCTTACTAGAACCAGGAGGTATGACCATATAAGCCCGGTTCTGTCAACATTGCACTGGCTCTCTATTAAACATCGTATACATTTTAAGATCTTGCTAATTACCTATAAGGCCCTGAATGGTTTGACACCTCAGTATTTGAGTGAGCTCTTATCACACTATAGTCCTTCACGTCCGCTGCGATCTCAAAACTCTGGCCATTTGATAATACCTAGAATATCAAAATCAACTGCAGGCGGGAGATCATTTTCCTATTTAGCGCCCAAACTCTGGAACAATCTACCTAACACTGTTCGGGAAGCAGACACACTCTGTCAGTTTAAATCTAGATTAAAGACCCATCTCTTTAACCTGGCTTACACATAATACACTATCGCATTTCTATAATTCAAATCCGTTAAAGGATTGTTAGGCTACATTAATTAGGTCAACAGGAACCAGGAACACTTCCCAAAACAGCTGATGTACTTGTTACATTGTTAGAAGAATGGCATCTACACTAATATTAGTCTGTTTCTTTCTTATTTCGAGGTCACCGTAGCCACCCAGATCCAGACTGTATCCAGATCAGATGGTCACTGCAGCCACCCGGATCCAGTCCGTATCCAGATCAGATGGTGGATCAGCACCTAGAGATGACCTCTACAGTCCTGAACGTCAGCAAAGACAAGGACAACTAGATGAGCCCCAGAGATGGATCCCCAGTGAAGACCCTGTCTCCTAGACGGCCATCGGGACAAGACCACAGGAACCAGATGAGTCCTTTGCACAATCTGACTCTGCTTTGGCCTAGATTTAACTGCTGATTTTGTCTGACAAGAAGAGAATGACACTATTTCCCCGTCTAAATACTGTAAAGATGATATAAAGCCACCCAGCTTTATATCAAGCTGATGTAAAGCTGCTTTTGACACAATTTGCATTGTTAAGTGCACTATACAAATAATAGTGACTTGACTTGACTTCAGCAAAACATCTGAATAATCGAAAACCGGTAGGAGATTTTGTGGTGTGTTCTGCCGAATGTTCAGCAGTTCATCCCTGGTGAAACTGATCAGGTTTGAAAAACAAAAAACAGGAAAAAAACGAACAAAAACACTAAAACAACTGAAGATCAAAGCACCATGACTGCCGTGTATGGCGCCATCTTGTTTTACTTTTTAATATGCATTGCTAGGGTCTTTATTTGGACAACTTTAAAGATGATTTTCTCAATATTTTATTTTATTTTTTTTGCACCCTCAGATTCCAGATATTCAAATAGTAGTATCTCGGCCAAATATTGTCCTATCCTAACAAACCATACATCAATGGAAAGCTTATTTATTTCGATGATGTATAAATCTCAATTTCGAAAAAATTTACACTTAAGACTGGTTTCGTGGTCCAGGGTCACATATGTTATAGGAAAAAGGTATACAGTACGTAGGTAAAAGCAAATGTAATGTTTATCCATTGATTTAAGCTCTTACCCCAACTGTCGATGCCATAAAATCAGCACACATCTCTGCAAAATCCCGACCAAGTACACCATAGTACAGGCCATAAAAGAGAAGCGAAACGCCAAAATCCATAGCATCTTCTGGCTTTATTCTGAAACCATAAAGAAAGGTGACACATGACAACATAAATGATCTGTAAGGGAAACAGGTCAATTTAGCTCAAAGGGAATGATTTTATAGGGAATTTGGATAGAATCACTGTTTTACAGCTGATCACCGAGTCACTGAACGAGCCATACAACATCAACTCTGCAATGGATATTAAAATCCAAAATATAGTGAAAACACTATTTAATAGCACAGTAACAAGATCGGCAGTTTAAGACATTAACTTGTAAGAACAAAACACAAGATACTTCTCTTTTCAATATAAATAAGACTTTATTGGATAAATCTAAGGACATGTAAACTAATCTAACACATGAACACATGCATTCACACAAGTTGCAGAAAGAGAGAAAGTGAAGAAAGGATGAATTTAAGAGAATGAAAATGTGAAATCCCAAGTTTATAGCAATATGTGCTATTGCATAGACCTGAACAACCATCAATCACTTATTTACCCCTTAGCTTCCACCCCCCCATTTTCAGCATGAAGACAAAAAATGACATACCCTAAATAAAAAGGTTCCTGCTCATGAGTCTTTCTTACTAGATACATAATCAGCATATGTTTACAAAGCTGACACTTCAAAGTTTACTGTTCAAGAGGCAGAATTACTCAGACTGTTATGATAATAAAGATATATAAGCTCAAACATGAAAACAAAAATAAAAATATTAAAAACATATTTTTTAAATGTATAAAAAAAATATGTTGCTTTTAGGTTATGGTTTTAGAAACACAATGAAGCTAAAGCCACAAGTCTACTAATGCTTCATTTGGAATTTCAGAACATAATCTCTAAAACTGTGAATTTTATGAAACATTTTCTAAGACCATGTCATGTGTGTTTTTAGAGAAGGCTAATAAAATGCT
>JAFVLL020012341.1:0-23402 GCA_021397915.2 Tor tambroides | reverse complement strand
AAATAAATTGCTTTTGAAAGTAGAAATGTTTACCTCAATTGAGAGACGTTTTATGCCCTTGACAGGAAATTATTTCACAGCTTCTCTTGCGGTTGCTCTTTCCAATGGTCATGTTTTCTTAACCTTACAAAATAACTTGGCCTCTACATTCACCTCGAGTATAAACACTTATTCTGTGTTTTGAGGCCTCTCTCAACGGGTACCTTAACTAATTTCTTTCTTCTGTGGAGGAACTGCCAAGACAGAATGGATGGAAAAGAGGCGTGCTGCTATTCTGACTACTCCCCATATTTGCCCTTTGTGTTGAGTATGTAGCAAGTGGCAGAAAGTAAATCGAATGTTGAATTGCACTGACAGTGAAAAAAGGGACGTTTTTTGCTCTTTAAATTTGTATTAAAAGTATGCACCTTGCTTCCATAATATTGCAGTTGTTGTTGGCAAAACAAATCATATGAACTGTACAATTGAGAGTCAAATTTGTTTATGGCTGTTAATGTTAGTGTAGTGTAGGCGCCGTTGGCCCATTGTTGGCTTCCCGACCAATTTAGAACTTATCGCTTCAATTTAATTGAGCATGTGGCAGAACTTGGGGGACAGACGGAGGACTTTTGAGCATATAAGGTGAAATCTGAGGGTACATCAGAGCTGAATATTGCTGCTATTCTGTGTTAGTCTGCAGCTCTAATGATTAATTTTATTGGAACACATTTTCATCTGAATAGCTTTTGAAAAGTTTTGAACCACAAACTTGAACAAACAGACTGTGACAATGATGACAATCATTTCAGACACTAGCAATAACAGACACAATTTCAAGCTTCTAAACAAAACAAAATAGCTACAGACATTATAGAAATATCTATATTTTATGTATATAAATGTTTAAGTATATACCCATTCATTCATTCATTGATATAGTAAGATTCATTTATTCATTCAGATTCATTCAGTAAAGAAATACGTTCAGGAACAAATCATTTGACTGCATTTATGAATTATTCACTTAACTACTGCTTGAGTGAATAATTCCATGACTCACTCATAAGCCGTTTACGCAATTTTTCTACTTTCAACATTAAATAAAAAAAGGAGTGAACAAATGATACACAGATTCAACTGTCTGTATGATTTGTTCAGAAACAAAACACTTGACTCCATAATGAATGAGTCTTGAATTATTCAAAAATGCAAATTCATTCAGTAACAAAACAAGTGACTGCAATTGTGAGTGAGCCATTGAATTATTAACTCAACTAATTTGTTTAAAAAAATTCAAGAAGGCCATTATCGCATGTTGTTTCCGAGTTTTTTTTAGCGGGTACTACTTTGGCATTGTTTCATTTTCTGCAATATTTTGTCAACTGGCAAGATCTAAAATCTAAGATACTCAACATTAACTAGTTTATTGAACATTTGTGGGTGTTTGTGAGAAGGTTTTTTGTTCTGGAACAGAGCATCCAATGTAGACTGTCTTTCTGGTATTTGCAAAGTGTTATTGTCCAATATTTGTTGACGTATTCTGTTCTTTTCTTGAGATAAAGATGTAATAGTTTTCATATTGTATATTTAAATGGTGAACATAGACAGAATCTGGCTTGTTATGAAAGCCACAGGCGTAATTTCTTTCTGTCAAATGTTTATAGTTCAAAATTAATGAATGAGTCACACCTGGGAATCGAGATTTCATCTATTTTCACTTAAAGAGGCAACATCTATTAGCACCTCACACTTTAGCAGCAGGCGTTTTAAACAAACAACGTGCTCCATCAAACAAGTTAATGCTTTCACAGATCATACATTCAGTTTTACAGCGGATATTGGCGCAGCCTCTTTAGAGAGAGACGGCACAACAGTTTATCGAGCACCTCTCAACTACAAACACAGGTAAACAGAAACACAATGGCACTCCAACCAAAAGGGCCTTGTGTACAGCTGACCCTCTCTCGGTCCTCGCTCCAGCATGTTCTGTTTAAAATGAGCCATGAAAGCGACAAATGATGCTAAATTAGGCGCAAATGGATCTGGATTGTACTAAAAAGTTGAATGTGGACATCTCAAACTATAGTGCTGCTGTCATTACTGCAACAGAGGGGCATAGTTATCAAAGTCTGACATTTTAATTGAATTAAAAATTGAATTCAACATTTCACTTAGTTTTATGCATGTAATATAATTTTAAAATGAATTGTTTTTTTTGTTTTTTAAATAATGCAAAATAAAAGCACTTTCACTAGCCTCTTATTATTTTACTGTGAACTTAAGATGAGTATGCATTTGAAACAAGATTCCCAACTTTAAAACTTGGAATCTAGATTAATGCCACTGCAAGGAAAATGCAGCATCCTCTTGACAACATCACCAATAATCCTGATTGAATAGTGATGATGACTGTCATAAAGGCTACGGTTGTCTGATCAAGTTACTGCGTTCCAACTAACGACGACAACTGCGGGGAAAAAAAGAATTGACGATAGCTAATTAGCAAATCCATAATGTTTCCCTCCTTTTAAGCATCTCCCTCGAGGGTGTTTTGAATCATTATGCAAATGATGTTGTCAAATGTCAATTAGTGCAGGAAGAAACTCTCATGATTTATTATTTTCAAGAGTACTTTTGCAGAGGGAAACTTCTCCCACTAGTCATCAAAGGAAATGAAAGATGAGATATATGTGTGGGAAGAGCGCACCCGAGTCTCTCTCACCCGCTGTGGGGAGCAAAAACCTTCATTTGTAGGCAAAGGACAAGGGAACGCTTAAGTGGTCCACTCTGGGACCACACCAAACAGACCTATGACATACGCCGTTGTTTCAACTGGCGAGGGTTTAAACACAAGGACTCTACACTTGGACGCATTTTCGGCTTTTTTAATGCACCGCAGATGTTGTAATTAATGTCACAGACAAAAGATACTTTTTTGATGTGCCATAATTGCGAACAAGGACGTAAACACATCAGGAGAGCTTGTTTGACAGTTTAAGGATCTCTCTTCGTTTTTCGTTTTTTGTTCCCCAGCGTGTTTCGTTGGCATGACAAGAGTTACGCTTCCAAAAGTATTCACAGTCCCGGGTGAAGGGCATTTCTTAGCAGCAGTGCAATTACCCAATAAATCAAGCAATAAAAGACAATGTCGGTTGTCAATTAGGTTTTATAATTGAATAATTATTGGACAAAGAGTCAAGGTAGGGTGATTAAGGCTGTGGTTCTCCAAATGTCACAAAGCAATTGAAATGAATTACACGACTCCAAAACGACTCCTGCGATTAGCTCGCAAAAAAGCCTTGCTCCGTTTACTTTGTTTAGCAAAGCCTTCCTCTTCATTCTCTTTGGTTCTTTCCCTCTGAACTCTCGCTCGCTCTCTACTCGTTCTCATCGCTCAAAGGCTCTGGCTTGTGCAAAGTGGAGTTTAGAGGTTTCATTGCTATGACTGCATGCCTTAATTAAACGAGGACACAAGTCTGTGCCTAATAAACAGAGCTATGTTATTATTGAGGAAAACTGTAAGTTAATTTCGTAATGCACCTGCAACCATTTTTTTGTGCTACGCTTCACAATATTGTAACAACATCTGGGCTTGATCTACTGTAAAATGTATGTTATAGATCGTGCTAATTGGGGGGTGCTTGGAGATTATCTGAAAAAAGTACCGGGCTTCTTTTTCAAAACCCAATTAGGGATCACAACAGGGTTGTTAGGTGAATTATTTATTCATTATCCAGAGGTACATTTAATGGGCCAAACTCATTTAGATGCTCATTATCAATCTTGGCAACAGATCATATTATCTGGACGTTTTGATCTTTCTGAAGCACAACCGTGTACAGAATGAAGGTGGAGCTCCGTGGAAAAAACGCCAACAACATGCCAGATCCTGCCTTTGATTAAACATTGAGGATTGGCCTCTTGCAGAGAACAGAGTCACGGACGGCTCAGCAGACTTTCCCTGGACTCCCGTGAATCTACTGTCCACCTCAGCTGGCGGCGTGGCTACAGGTGCCCATCCAACAGTAAACCTGTACAATTAAAGTAGTAGTTTGTAGTTTTAATATATATAGAAAGCGAGAGAAAGAGAGTTTACATTGGCAGTTACTCCAAACCTCAGATTTGTACCGAGGAAGAAAATACACCACAAAAGGAAACTTTGAATTGGGGTTTGGAAGGGGTTTTGATTGGCAGCATATGCTAAACATCAAGGTTGGAATTAATAAGAACATGCTGATTCATGTTTGTCATAGATCTGTTAAGTCTAGAGGGATGGGGTCCCTGCGTAAACCGTGTCCCATTTTGATAAGAAGTACAAGAACAGAATGAATATATAAATGAGGGGTTTGGTTGCCAGACGCACATCTTCATGGGTAATTTAGCTGCATTTCTTTTTATTTGCTTGATATGCATAACAAGGCTATATAATGTCACTTTTAGGAGCTTAGCCACATGTATGTGTTAAAAATTTTACATGAAACATAAAATGCTCAAAGTAGGAGCTCAAACTAGGATATTTCTATCTGGTTTCTCTGAGAGAGTCGCACTACTTTTAATGAAATCAGAACTAGGTTGGACAGTTTTTCCAGTAGTAGTACTCCTTATATGAAAATTGAGTTTTCAGGTAACAAGTAAAGTTTACTAAAAGTGTATAGTCTTTATTGTGATTGATTGTCTTGGGGAGTTTTTGCATGTGGTAGTTGGTTTGCAACCCATTTTACTTCCATAATTTAGTGCATTTGCACATAAAACTGGACAGTTAACATAAAACGTAATTTTATCCATCAGGAATCGATTGGATCACCAAATGCCACCGTGATTACATGCTTTCAATTTCAAAACCAGATTTAAAAAATACTATAAAGTTGACTTGTGCACTATATTTGATGCCATTTGATAGATTTGCATAATGGTTAGACTACAATAACTTGTTTTCACATCTACTGAAGCTCTCAAATCAAATATGATGACTTGTGGCGAAATGTGTGAGTTATGTTGTACCTCAGAAGTTTAATTGTCAAACAGGTGGAAGCCTGTTCAGGAGATGAAGGATACCAACTCTAACCTAACCAATTAGCCCAAAGTAGATCTTTATTACTGTACGTCTTTCATTCCACTGAAATGCTTTTCAAGATAGCTTTTAATGAGAGCTCCTCTCTTCCGGTATTTGCCATTAGTGAGCTCTATCAAGTGGTATAAATCTTTAATTTTCGAGATCAGCATTAATGGCCGAAACAGCCTAAGATCTCGGCTCGGCTTCTGCCTTTCATCCTCTCCGCTGGTGGAATTCCGGAGGGGGCTGCGCTCAATCATTTGCTCCCCTAAGTACACAAAATTAGCTGCTTATCTGTTGATCTCCGTACATGATCCCTATGAAATCCTTTCTGTGTGTCCAAGGCTACAGCCTTCACAAGAGCCTATAGGAACCTCGTTGGTCTCTGTTTCACTTGTGCTCGTCATCTCTCTCGCTCTCTTTCGCTTGCCTGGCCCACAGAGGGGAAACTAAGCCTAATTAAATTGCTCTCAAAGACAATGAGGACCAGGCTTCCACCTCTTATGCCTCCCCTGTCACTTCCAGGGGCTTCAGGCAGACCTTAAGCCCCCGTCTTTTACCAAGCTGCTTGGAGGGATTTCGCAAAAATTGAATTGTCGTTCACATCCGTTATCCTCGGCATAATACAGACCATTGCCAGAAACTGGGGGAGCGGAATATGCTAGAGAAAGTTAGAGGCTCCTGAGTAGATTACGACTAAGTTGAGTTGTTTGCTACGTCTTTGAGGTCCAGTTCAATACTGTTCCAGATCTTTCGGAGCTGCAAACCCGCATCTGCTCGTCCACAAACGGCCTCCTTAATCTCGTCGCATTTGGCGGCGTTAATGAGCGCCGGCTGTGGAATTAAGCTCGCCTCTGCCCGTTAATGCCGTCTGCGAGAGCCCGAGAGTGACTGTAGCCCTCGTTAGCGCTGCCTGCTCGCTATTGATTGTACCGGGCCACTAGGGGCTCCCTACCTGCAGTTGACTTTGTACTTCTCCAGGAGTTGTAAGGGGCTGCCGAACAACAGGGACCACGCACATCTCAAACAAGGTCTATGAAAAGCCTATCAATTAGGCTTTGAAGGTCAAGCAAACTCTCTCTGTGCCTCCTTCTGCAGTTCTGTCTTTTTCTTTCTCGCTCTCTCTCTCGCTCTCCCCTGGCTGGACTTGCTCATCTCGAGCTGGCACTATCTCCGATGCTCTCTCACTTGCATCGCTCTCTCCAAAATACATCTGAAGACTCCATTCAATTAAATATCTCTCGGCTCCAGCTGCTCCCTAAGTGAAAGGTCAAGCAAGTCCAGGAGGCTAAAAGAGAAAGGCTTGGCTTCTTCAGAAAGCTCCCCTCCCTCATCCCCTCCACCTCCCAACAAAGCCTCCCCCAAGCCTGGGCTCTCTCTTAATGATCCCCACTGGTCAATCCCTAACTAGCGATGACAGTTCCCCCCAGAAGCACCTCTGCGGATGGGAGCCGATCGATCAGTTGGAGCGAAAAAAAATACACATAATGATAACCCGCAGACATAATGTCAAGCCCTTGTGCCGTCCCAATTGGTTGACATTCAGGTGGATAGAGGGGAGGGCCAAGTGCCGAGACATCAAAAGAGAGGTGCAGCGGTGCGCTCCTTCACGCCAAGTGAGGTCTGTTAACCCCTCTCTCGCGTGACCTCTAATTACCTGATACGTGGCCTGAGGGAGTGTAAATGGGATGGCCGTCAACTCGGAGTGACCTGAATACCGTCACGTCAAAACAAACACTAGTAATTGCGGCTCATTACTAGAGCAGTAATCCAGCTATATAGGTCTACTAACAGAAAGGAGTTTGTTCTCTTGTGAAATGTTAACCATCTAGTGGTTCTTGAACTTTTCAGACCAAAGTAACACCTTTGAGTAAATAGGATGATAATAGTATCAGCAAGTCAAAACAGTGTTCCCCAGTGGTTAAACTGGTCTTGAAAGGCATTTTGGCCACTTAATGGCCGTTTGCTTGTCAGTTCAATCCATCCATACATGCTCCAGTCCAGTGTTTGAACTAATTTAGCAAAATTCTTTTGTGAAAAGTGCTATATAGGTAAATTCGTAGTGATCTGAAATCTCTTCATGTTGATATATCTATATTATTATAATAGGAGGTACAAAAAGATGCACTTAATAATACGTGATTATTTTTTACATTCAGTGCTTTAAAATTTCCTTTGACTATTGTGCAGCAACAGTGTAAAAAGTAAATAATTTTAATTAATATATATTTGTATACGTTACATGAAAATATATAGCATTATAATTGTATTTTTTTCTATTACATCTTAATATATTCTTCTAATATATTGTATGTTTATGTATTATATTTAATAATTTTTTATTTTATTATATTATATATTTTTAAATCTCAATTTAACACTTGTTTTTTTTTCAGAAAATTGTCATTTTCTTAAGCATGTACTTTGTAAGTATTATGATTCCATATATTTTTCATATTATTGTTGTTGTTGTTGTTGTTGTTGTTATTGAGTTATTATACAAATTGTACAGTCCAATTCGAACTTGTCTCAGCCTAATGATATTCTAAAATGCTTTAAGAGCAAACAGAATAATGTTTCACCTTCATTCATTCACCTCAGCTTTTGCTAACATCTTTCAGCAGGCAAAGTGTATAATGCTCAGCACTTTACCCATTCCCATCTTACATTGTGCAAGGTCTATTCAGGGCTATTCATTTCTGCCCCTGAAAGGTCAGTGTCATGCAGAGTTTAACTCTAACCCTAATCAAACACACCTGCCTATAATTTCCAAGTAATTCTGAAGACCCTGACTAGCCCATTCAGGTGTGTTTGACTTCAGTTGGAGCTCAACTCTGTAGGATACTGACCAGTTAGAAACATTTAGAGTTATTAGAGACGGACAAAGATTTCTGTATCAATCAGAAATGACAAATAACACATGGAAAAATAAAACTGCACACTGCATTTTTTTTGTCATGCCACATAGCACTTGGGTGTGCATTGCTGTAGCGAGGTAACCACTGATCTAGAAATAATTTGGGTGACATTTCTTTGATTTCCTCTAAAAACAAAGTATTAAATCACAGTTTTGAATCCAAAGCTGAATTAATGATGTTAATAGTGCGAGTACATGTCTTCACATTCACCTCAGAGGGAAAGACTGCCTTTTCACACTCAGACTTCAAAAACAAATGGCTCCGATGGGACCAGGCACCCGTACGGGTTCGTCTTACCGTGCGATGCTTTGGCAATCTATTTCCCCCTTTAATTGCGAGCAGACAAGTGGAACCATACATCTGCTCTATGCCGCTCGACCCAATACATAAGCGCCATTGATCAGTCTGGCTTAAAAAGTGGTGCCACTTTCCAATCCCTCACTGAAAGCAGGAGAGGCACTATCAGAGGAGTTGATATGATACACCAACTCCTGCCTGCCACCCCCTCTCCGTTTCAGATTAAATTCAGGGTGTCTCATTTTGGATGGGCGGCGGACAGACGGCCTGACTCCAGCGCTAGATGAGAAAGTGTTGGGCTGGGCCGCCCCCCTGCCCCGAAGTCTCATCAATAGCCACTGGAATGGCAGCCAAGCCGCTGTAACACAGGACGCCTGTCGCTTGTATGCTGATTAGAACAGAGCAGAGGGATAGAAAGCGGCAAGGAGACTCTTGATCAGTACCTGTCTCTGTCTCTCTTTTGCTGTCTGTCTCTCCAAATGCTAGGACAGACTGGTGGGGGATCGTATTTCCCATACTATCAATACTATCTTACCTCAGTCCCTGCCTCCTCCTGGTTTCATAACCTTGTGGTACACAGCGTCCTCTTAATTAACACCATCATCTCTGGACAAATGAAAGTGGCCAATTTTTAATAGCATTGATTTAAATGGATTGCTCTCCCAAAAATAAAAATGCTGCGATCATGTATTCTCAATATCGTTATAATAATGTAAAAGCATATTATTTTTTATAATTATATATTTTATACATAATATCTTTACACATGAGGTTATATAGCATTGTAATTTTAATATATTTTTATTATGTATTATATTTTATAGATATTTATTTTATAATCTCAATTTACCTCTTGGTATTTCTAATAATAATAATTTATTATTATTTATTTGAAAATTGGCAGGGCTTTGACTGTAACTATTACTATATTCCATATTATTATTATTATTATTATTATTAGCACTGTTGTCTCTGGACTACTGAAAGTGTCCATTTTTAATGACATTGATTTTAAGTGAGTTGTTCACCCAAAAATTCTAATTCTGCAATATTTTTTTCACCTTGATGTCATTCCAAACTCAAACTGTTTTCTTTTGTTAAACACACAAAAAATATATTTTGAAGAAATCCTGTCCTTATGAAAGTCAAGGGACCCCAAACTTTCCAAAAAGTTGCATAAATATGCTAATATAAACCTCAAATGAGAATTTGAGGTTTTTGTTGCCGTATTTGATGTAGCTTTTGTTCTTTTTTGAGTTTGAAAGTTTTGTGTCCCATTGAATGAAAATCATGCAGGTTTGCAAAGACACGAGGGCGATTAAATGATACCAGAATTTTCATTTTTGAGAGAAACATCCTTTTAATTGCACTTTCTTCTATTAAATGTGTCCCTTTCAAATGTATTCGCCTCAAACCTGAAGTTGCAGGACTTCAGAAATTGCTTGGAATATTAGTTTTGCTCACAAGAGAACCAGTTCTGACTCTCTTCCAACGATGTGACAGATTTGTTGTCAGTAGCATTTACCACCTTAGGCAAGCGTCAGCCAACATATTAAAGTTAAAAGTATTGAAGTAGAGGGGCTCGTTTATTTTCCTAAATTCATCTCATGCGGGAAAATAAATAGAGGAGGACAAGTTAAGGCCGTCGGATATTAAGTACATAAAGATTGCGATATTTAGCTTGTATCAGTTACGGTAAACTGGAAAAGTGCTGTGTAAGTTATGACAAAAATCGGATTCCTCAATCAATCTTCTTTGTCCCTCATCGATCCGAGGGTCATACTTTCCCTTGTGTCAAAAACAAAACAAATGTTGCAGTGCTCTATGATTTCTCATTAAGTCCATGTCTCCAGTGGTCTCCAATGGTCTGCAGACACTCCCACAAATCAATAGCTCGGGGTCTGTATGAATTGCTATTGTGATGATGAGGAATTGATCTTTCCTCTTATGGGAATGTTTTATGTGACAGAGAGACTGGTCACATATTCAAATATCACAAGCAGCGCATGATTTCAGTAAACACCGAATCTATTACTGGATTTGAATTACCTGTGGAGAAAACGAAACGATATACTATTGTGTAAGTGTATCAATTCACTGAAGCAATCGAAACTCAGTATTGCATTCACGTTCAAGCATATGGTGAATCATTTCAGTACAATCCAACTTGGGAAAGTTCAAACCAGCTAGAGTTTTACAAATCTATAACAAACTTCCACCAACCATCAAAACTAAGAAACCGAAGTAGCATGTTTCCAGGATTTCTACAGGTGCCGCACTCAAAGTCAGCCATTTCCTTTGGCTCGACGCTCTTCGCTTGATTTCTGAAAAAGTCCCCGCTTGCTCCCTTTGATTGAACTCAATGGGATTACAACAGAGTTAATCGCTTCTGGGTTTGTCCACTTATTACCATGTGAACTCCCCCTCGGCGCCCCATTGTTTTCCGCCCTTCCATAAAGATTACCTTGAGCGCGGTTTGGAATTGCTCTATTGTCTCCGTCAGAGTGTGGGAGCTTAATGAAAGCGGAGTGGCAGACTTCACAATGGAGACGGCTGCCGTGGCGAGAGGTGGCCGCGTGCTCATTAATGAAAGCGCCGCGACTGCCTTTAAAAATAGAATTGCTGCTTGGCCTCAGATTGAGCTATTAGGGACTTGTGATTGTATGTAAAGCTCCCCCATCCTCAAATGTACCTTCAAACACTTACCAGCTGGAAAAAGAGAAAACGGCACCACAGGCCACCTGCAAGGTAACCCAGACAAGGGAGCCAGACTTTTTATTTGTGTCTGTTTTACAGTAGCTGAGTAGCTAATGGCTTCTATTATACTGTGAAATTAGAATGCTTTAACATTATAAATAATCACACAGTTGCTACTTCTCTGCACAAAAGACATTTTTCAATTTATAATATTGTTATTGTGTCAGATATTTCTGCATGTTTATATCTAAGCAATTAATATTTATTAATAGAACTTTTTTAACTGTTAACAGTTAACTGAATATTGCATTTGTGTGTGTGTGTGTACATATATATAATGTAATCAGAATACTTTTGATTGCTTTTAGATTTGTTGTAATTAACAACATGAAGTGCATTAAATATTACGTTATGTCAAGGTTTCCCAAAATGAGGTTTGTAAAGGGACTGCAGGGGATTTGTGAGTTTAATGAAAAGCTAATAATTAATTCAATCATAAAAACAAGTCATTTTAGAATAAAATCGATCAAAATAAAACACTTACTAAAAAATACATTTTATTCGTTTACTTGCATGTCATGTGACCCACAGAGAACCAATTTGTGCATTTTAAAATTGTTCATTCTTTGCGCGAATGTCCACAAAACTAAAAGACTTTCTAAATGTATGTAAGCGGTAGGATATTTTAGAAAGGAACGCTTAAAAGATGAAAAATAGGAATTAGGGAGAATCATTAAATTATGAATAAGTTATTGCTATTTTGTGAGTAATATGCAATCTAGTAATCAATTAAAAGTAACTAGTCTGATTACGAGTATTTTAAAATGTAATTTTATCTAATTACAAGTACTTCATTTTTGGAATCTGATTACATAATCCAGATGACATGCAATCAGTTACCCTGCTCTGTACAAGAATAGCAGTGCTATTGTGTTTTGTTGTACAGTAGTTCTGCACTTCTGTGAAAACTCTTGTTATATAGCTTATTTGCATTGTTTCTAGGAGTTTGTTAGTTATAATGAGAGTTAGGTGCATTGATATTTGTTGAAGTCTTTGGCGTTTTTGAGTGGCACTGAGTGCATTTCTTCTGCTCTGGTGAACTAAATGCCTCTGATTGGCCATTCCATTCATGTGCTCAACAGAAACATCTGTGATTGGCTACAAAGCTCAACGCTGCAAAATCATGTTGTAAATAGAAACCTTTGACACAGTGTATTTAGATATAGAATGCTGCAATATACACCTTTCATAATTTGCGTACTTGGGATTGTTTCTATTAATTATGCAGTAGGTTGAGATTAAACAAAAATTCCAAAATACGCTCTGTTAAAGATCATTGCACTCGGTTTTATACAGAAACTGCAACTACTACTAATAACAAGGTGGTGTTAATAACCGGACACATCAATTGAAAACAGTGCTACATATGGGATCACTTCAAACTTCAATGAAGCAGCTGGGATTGGCTTACTAAGAGGTATGTGTCCTCCAAAAATGAAAGGTCAGTCAGTTTAAGTGCGGCATAATGAGACATTCCAACATGCAACTTCCGAAAAGGTGTTCATTAACTAGAGTGTTTTTAATGCAGTCCCTTGAGTAAGCCCATGTAGTGAAAAGGTCTTTGTTTATTGATGATGAGTTATTTTCACCATCATAATGAAAGCATACTTGTAAAGAAAAGACCTTTAAAATAGGAATATATTAAATTCCTTTAAAGATAATTTTAATAACATTAGGTTGAGTTGCCATCTGGCCACTGAGATCATGGAGACACTGGAGTTTAGTGGCAGTCAGTGTATTTGAAGCAGAATGACTATTTTATGCAATTTGTTATATATAGATTTTGATATTACTTTTAAATATGATATTATTATGAATTGATCTGGTGGCTTAATGCGATTAATATTTCATAAATATATGTATTTTTTTATTTTTTATTTTCATTTATGAAACGCCATGGAAAATGTGGTCACCACGTACGGAGGCCCAAACCTGCAGGAAATAAAATAAAATTTAATAAAATAAATTAAAATAAAATAACTTTTTCATTTAACTTAATTCATTTTTTCAATTCATTTTTTTCCTTTATTTATTATTTTCTATATTTATTTTTAGTTCTATTTATTGTATTCTTCATGAGTAGACAGAAAATTTAATTTATTTAAATTGAAATTATTTAATTAATTTCTTTGTTTATTTAAAGGAACAAATGTTTATTTGTTAATATATAATTTTATATATATATTCAATATGATATCATTATAATTCAATTTGGTGATTTAATTGAGCAATAATTAAAAAATCTGATAATTTTTCCTCATTTAGGAAATGCCACAGAAAATGTGGCAGTCGCTTAATAGAGTCATGTGGAGGCCCAAATCTGCAGGGGGGGGGAATCATTAAATAAATAAACAAATTATAGAAAAATAAGTAAAGAAATAAATGACTTGATAAAACAAATACAATTTTTTTTTTTTTAATTTACATTTGATTTATTTTTGTATTACCTTTTTCCTTTATTTATTATTTTCTGTATTTATTTTTTATTTTCATTTCAGCTCTTTATGAGTAGACAGAAATGTATTTGTTTAGTTAGTTTCTTTGTTAGTTTGAGTTAAAACAAATATTGTATATCTGTATATATTGTATATATATATATTATATTATATTTTATATATTGTGTATATATATATATTGTATATAAGTGCAGGGTCCAAAATTAGCACCAAACATCAAATGCAAGCAAAATCTATAGCAAGTATTATCTTTTGAACCCTGGACATATACAAGAAAATTACACAGATTTTAATGCACAGAAGTAGCATACAGATACTTACCCAATAACCCTGATTGTGGGAAAAAGTATATCTGACTTGATTGTTAATTCTAGTGCCTGTACAGCTGAAAGTAAAAAAGGCAACTCCGCCTATGCTTAGATCTATAAATGATAGCCATTGTGTCATAAACATTCTGTGCAGGAACTACTGAGAAGGTCAGGCTGTTGTTCTGAGTAATTAACCATCTAACAGTCTTTCAACAGGAACTGTCATCTGGGCTTTACGTTAAATTCACTGTAGGTGGAGGAAACCAGCTGTGATTCAGGCCTGCGCTCCCAGCGAACCTCTCCTATATGTTCAGTGCCGAGAAAAGGTCAGGTTTACTTCCTGCCGAAACCTTTAGTAGTCTTTTTGCTTGGCCACCAGGAAGGGCGTTTGGTGAGGGACTGTCAAAACTGTTCGGGTGTTTGTCGAGAGAAAGGTGTGCAACCTTTAGTGTCCCTCAACTGAGGAGCATAGCCCACCGCACCCAAACATCACCTTAAAGGCCATATATTCTGTTTACTCCCCTGTATCCTTTAGTTCTATCTCCCAGGGTTTAAAGAGCAGTTCTCTGACTTGAATATCTATCACCTCATTGAACTGGGAACTGTGTTGGGCTACAAAGCTAGATGCCAAAGGATAGTTCGAGGGGATATTAAATCAGAAACTTAATGAAACATCAAGTTGAATTTTGGCCTGCTCCTACTACCAAAAAGTGGTGTTTATTCTTTTACTATTTTTGTGTATTAGTGTAAAAACTATTATGTCCATCTAAAAATCCTTGAATTAAGATTAATATAATAATCAATATAAACTAAAGGGAATATATATTTAACACAAGTGTATTTTGTCTTTTTTCAGTAGTTTTAAGTGTGGTGCTTTTTTATTTTTTATTTTATTTTAATAAACTGTTATTAATAAATAAAATAAAAATTACATAAATACAATTATTTTAGTTGGAAAATAATTATTAAAAAACAAATCTATGTTAACTTTAGAAGCAATACTGTAAAATAGTAAGAGAATATATCTTATACACAAGTTATGTTGTCCCAACTAATTTTAAGTATAGTCAATATATGAAAAAATAATAATAGTTTTCATTTACTTCTGAAATAAATTTATCTGTTTAAAAGCTAACTTTTAATGATTTTTAAATATTTTAAATTAAATATATATATATATATATATATATATGTGTGTGTAGGGAGAATCAATAATTATTGTTATTGTGTGAATAATATGTAATCCGAGTATTTTAAAATGTATAATCTACTTAATTTTTGGAATCTGATTACGTAATCCAGGTTACATGTAATCAGTTACTACCCAGCTCTGTATACTTTTTTATGTAGTACTTTTTTTAACATACGTTTACATTATTTACATGTTAATTTGATACTTTAAAGGCATTCATCAGTCTATTTTGAAACACAAGTCTTCATGACAGCTTGATATCTTTTGGAAATGTCCAGTGATAATGATTGTTGTGAATTGGTCTGGCCTAACTGACAGCTCCATGAAATGTCACAGAGTCAGAAATGTAACCTGAGATGACACATCCCAGTACATGATGTTTTAGAGCATCCACTGTAATCATAACCATCTAAATCCTGTTGCTTCTCACCCTTACCGTGACATTTGCGGTCAGCATCCATTGGGTGGGCCTTGTAATTAGAGGTGTTTGCATGATTTAATCGATCATCAGATATGTGGAATATCCACAAGGTATTAATTACCGCTCCACTCCATCTCCTGGTGCCGTATCTCCGAAACCCACTCAAGTGGGACACGTTTAAAGTGATAGCCTCTACGCCATAAAACATGAATGAATATCCGGGGTGGCCTCAGCTTCGAACAATACCCCGAGCCAGTGCCTTCGGCGAAACGTTTCTATGGTTCATTTCTGTACAACAACCCTCCAGCCAAGAGCCGTTCTCTTTTCAAGTGTGCAACACAAAGTGGAAATGTTGAATACAGAAAGGAAGGAAGACTGCACAACCACAGATATGAGAATCAAAGACATGTTGGCATCAGGGGAAGGGAATACACTCACCTTAATCAAGACAAGTAACCATATTTTATTTATCAGCTATTTATTATTGAGTATATATCATCCATTAAAAATTTACAGAGTATTGCCTACTTCTTTCTTCGCCCTAAGTTAGGTCTCAGTGCACAATACCTACAGGGTATTCTTGTATTCTTTTTTTTCTTTTCACAAGTATCACTGCTAACATTAACTCAAAACTTTTCTAAACTACCTCAGGAGTTTATGTTCCATAATTCCAACATAAGTCCTTCAAGATTAAAAACGGGCCGTCAAACATCAGTGGCAGTTCTGGGTCACTTGGTGTCCTATGTGAAATAAAACATGACCAAAGAGAAATTTCATTTTTTTTTTTTTTTTTTTTTTTTTTATCATAGAATTTTTATTGTTGCAAATTGCATTTTTACATTTTATATCACCCCACCCGAAATTTCATATTTTTTAAGTCTTGTAGTGCTGTTTTCTTCATTAAGAGTGTAAGGGGACTTGGGTTTAAATTTCCTATTAAAAATCCTGTATACAATATTTAAAACTTCCAAATCCTTTTTTATTTTATTTTATTTTATTTTATTTTATTTTATTTTTTTATTTTATTTTGGAAATTGCATTCTAAATCCAATTTGCTGAAAAAATCTAAGAGGGCCCTTGCCAGTTCTTTTAAATGAAATGTGATTTTCAGTACAATTAGCTATTCAATTGGCAAATGAAAGCTTGACAGATGGTCAAGGTCTATTCAATACAGCCTCAAGCCATTAATTTCAAATAAAGTATGTACACATTGACGACAAATCACCCAAATTAACATTATGATTTAAGTTTGTGTGTTCTAGGTCAAGTCAATCTGCAGTTTTAAGCGCGCCTGACACTGACAGCATGCAAAGTCGAGAAAGACCCCCTTGAAAACTAGAGCAAATGAACAAACAGCCCAGTTGGCCAGCCGAGCTGCCTGAGAGACGTTTTAATTAAAACTGTGACATTGTATCATAAAAAGCAGGAATCTAATCATGATGGAATAAATATAATGTAATTATCACTCAGGTTATAAATAGCTTTAATTTCATGCTTTGCAAAAAAGAAAAAAAAGGCAGTTGAAACGGCACCCGGGTGTTTACAGAGCTCTGCGCCACCTTCAGTTAGTGCCAAGAGAAAGGAGCCACATCCAATTTCTCCTCTACAGTCTCATGTCTGTCCATTCATCCATCAAACCCTTCACACTCATTTTCTCACGCCCATCTCCAATGCGACAGCACCTCTAGGGTGTTTAAGGCCTTTCCCTGAGGGAACAAATTTGTTTAGTTGTGATTTTATTTGTGATTTCAATCCCATCCAAATTGAGCATGTTTTCTCAAACAACAAATTTATGAAGAAAATGGCCTGTTTTTGGCTAACTCAGGGGTCCTCTGAGAAATCTAATCCTGTTTGGGAAGGAATGTATGTGATTGTGGTATATTATATTTTTCACAACCCTTCTTCTAATTTATTTGAATAACTAAAGCTAAATTGTACACCATCTGGTTTATTTATTTTGACCTTTTTGCCAACTTTCTGTGTAAAATTACAGTTGGTGGTTCAAGTACTGCTAGCATCCAATCCAATGGATAAAGGGAATTAAAGTTGCAAGGAAAGTCCCATCTCTATACTCAGAATAACCACTTGTAGCAGTTTAAGGTATGATATTCATCTTAATACCTGACCATTGTAATTGTAATTCATTGACCTTTTTTTTTTAAATGTATGTACATTTATATCACCTTTGCATCAAATTAAAAAAAAAAAAAACTACAAAAAAAACTAGTTAACGCAAATGCGAGGGTGTTTCTAATGCAGTGTATATGGGAGGGACGGTCAATTTGACATTGTTCTCTCTTCTTACTGCCGTTATCAGTATCTCAAATTTTTTACCTTTTTTGAAAGTCGTGAAAACACTATTGTTTTCACAGTTTTTCTTTTCTTATTTGAGCAAATGGGAATGCAAAAAATATATTTGAGGTACTCTTCCATTCACTGCTCTCGAAGTTTACCCAACTATGACGACTTCCACTGCTGAGAAATCCAGAAATGTTAAAAAGGTCTATGATATATAATACAATTTATTATTTATAATTTATTTTCTATTATATATTCTATATTTTTCTATTATATATTTCTATTATATATAGTATATATTACAATAAATATTATTTTTATTATATATTATTTATTTTATATAGTCTCCAAATTGTAATGCCTTACATTACTTGTTACTTGAAAAAGTAATCTGATTATGTTACTCGCGTTACTTGTAATGTGTTACCCCCAACATTGGTTAGGTCACCCAATACCATCCGAATCGGACATCCTATGTTAATAACTGAAACTAAAATGTTGTTTTGAAAACTAATCCCACCCAAATAGTGCTTAAGAAGTCACGCAGAGGCAGCTTCTGCTCTAAATAGTGTAGATAAACTTGATCACCTTCCTTTAAACACACACCGAAGCAGATGGTTGAAGCCTCACACCTACATATTAGTCACATCGGGTGAGAATGTTTGCTTGGGAAGCTCAAATGAATGCCTAAGCAGACCAAACAAGAATGTCTGCGATTTGGCTGCTTTACAGCAATCGCACGCCACCCAGACAAAACAAAGAAATAGCAGACTAACAGAGGAGTGTGAGAGGAAAGAGAACACAGGGCTTTAATGACTGGCCTGCAGAAGAAGGAGAACAAGAGGAGGAAGAATTCCTGATGAGGAGTCACTAGTGGCACAGGTGCACGAGGTGAGAATAGGAACCGCACTGCGTCTAATGATCAGGAGGGGTCCTTGAAGTGCTCCTTGGGGAACCTCACTACACATGGAAGAAGATTCATGTAATGAAAGAAGCCGTTGTAAGATTGCGGGGGAGATATGGGAACGACGGTATGGTTAGATCTTTGTGAGGGGTTACCTGAAAGACAAGGTTTTGAAAGACACCAATAAGCGACGCCTTAGTTGGTATGCAAATATATTTCAGGCTAGTTTCCCTTTGAAACAATGAACCTTGGGTGGAAAATTATATAGGCAAAAAGGCTTGAGTTCGTTCAAAATCAGTTTTAAACGTTCAGTTGATCATAGGTGGGATAGGAGTTGATATGAAAGCAAAATTCGCTTTTGTTACTTTTTTTAAGGGTATTTCTGGGGCAAATTCACTTCACCGCACTGTTTTTTTTTTTAATTCAAAAACTTGCTTCTTATGCTGCCTTCATGTGCTGTCATGAATTTCTTACATCCCATTTCCGAAGTTGTTATTACGAATTTGTCGGGTTCAAGTGGTTTGATGTCGGAAAGAATAAGAGTTACGAAGGATGGCAGGTTCATTCTTGCCTCTTTCTTGGGGCAATCTTACAACCCTAATTCCAGAAAAGTTGGGACGTTTTGTAAAATCCAAAAAAATCATGAATCTGTGGTTTGTTAAATGTCTTTAACCTTCATTTAACTGACATAGTTACAATTAAAATATTTCCAATTACGTTGGCCAGTGAAAACACTGGAATTTTTTTCTTTGTACTTTGGTCAGTTAAATAAAGGTTAAAGAGAATGAACAATTAACATAGTATTGATTTTATGGCATTTCACAAAACATCCCAGCTTTTCTGGAATTGGGGTTGTAAAAGCCAAAATATATAGACGATTTTTAGTCAGTATCCAATGGATTTCGAATAAAATGTAGCGTCACATTCAATGGGAACCATCTAAATATTACCTGCACTTTTGTATACTTTACAATCACCGCTTGCTGACGATTCCAGAATTTCGGTCAAATGTTATTTTTGCTGTTTTAAATACAATATGCATCAAATTGTATACGTAAATACACGACTGTAACAGCAGAAGAAAACACTATAGATGTTGTGGGAAAGCAAGTGAAACAAGTCACTACATACTAAAATGGCTTAGTAGTATTTTGTTGAAACGTAATAACTTGGTGCCTCAGAAAATACTTTAATTTCAGTTGCCTTCATTGAATTGGTAGATAAAATCAAATTCCTCCCTACATTTTTTTCCCCCCATGGTTGAAAATCCAGTTAAAGTAAAATGGGTTGAGTACCATTTCGCTTTTACTGTCATGCATGTCCACAGCTTTTGTGTTGAATTACGTTAGTACTGTTATAAAAGAAGGATTGCTGAATGACCCATAAACCCAAATTAATGTCCAAAGGAAGTAAAAGGGTCATAATATTGAGCTCCTTCCTTATGTTCATTCCTTTTAGTGAGCTAAGTGGAAGAAAGTCTTCATTATAAGCGTCAAAAATGTGTTAACCTTAAAGCATAAATGACCTCAGCCTATCGATAGAAGAACTTGTATCACATGTTGGGTCATGCACCATGCAGTCATAAAACAGGAGGCTGAAATGGCCATTAGAAAGCCATTTTATTGATGAAGTCTTTCTACCGCTAACAACTGAGTTACTTAGCGAAAAAGGACGTAGCTCAGCGTCAACCTCTAAAGACTTATTTACTTTTTGTTTTGTGTTCCGTCGGCTCCTCATTTATTTGGTATTGATGCCGTCGCGTTAATTTCCCCTGCAGTGACATTCTGATAGGAGCAGAACAGATGGAAATACAGGATTGTCCCAGCAAAATTCATCATGAAAAATGCATCCGACACCTGTGTGTCACCTAATCATCTTTTCCTAATAAGCTCCCTCCATTAATTATGCACGACTTCCACAATGCAATCAAGATAAAAGTAAATCTGATGACTTAATACCCTTCAAAATAATTGGTTCAGCCAACCCCCCCACCCCTCCTCCACCACACTCCCCCTTTCCCATCATGCCCCATCTCTGGGACAGCTTCTCTTTTGATTCTCCCTCCATTACCTCTCCTGGACATTAATTGGGATTAGGGATAGTAAAGCGCGTAGTCTGGAGTGTGCAGCGTGTCAGGGTATGCATGACAGGAGTTAGGCCGGCAAGATGGCTGAGGGCAGGAAGTTCACCCGCTGTGGACTAAGGGATTCAAAAATGGTTTTCCCCACTTCCTTTAGCCCGCTCCCCACCTCCCGAGTCCTCCTCGTCTGCTCCAGCTCGCTGTCTCGTTGCAGTTAACAGATGCAGGTGCAGATGAACGTGCATCAGGAGGCAGCTGTGAGGGCCTGTCGGTGGGGCTTTGGAAACCTAATGAGAGTCAACCTTTGCGAACTTGCTGTCTTGCCGTGCGTCCCACCTGTCACTTTGTTACAGCCGGCATGTGCCTTGAATTTAGCGGGCTAAATGAGCAGGAAAAGGAGGCTGTCATTGCCTCACGCTGAGGCTTAAATCTGAAGATGGGGTGCCCGGGGCTGATCCTAAGCCGAAAAGCTGGAACAATACAAATAAACAATAAGGTCTGTTTAAGCACAGCATGCTAATTCACTAACCATTTGTGCCAATTTTGCATACTACTGATATTTTAGCATTAAAAACGGCATCTTTTTCACAAACCACCAGAACTGGTCAAGAGGCCATTCCCACAGCGGTCAAACATGTCCGTCTACCACACGTTTACTTAGAAAAACCGTGGAAAAGCACCGCAGTGGAGTGCTAAAACGCATTCTGTAGGAATGGCCCCTAACCAGTCACTGAAATAATCAAGTCATTGTTACTTTTTTGCACCTTTAAGGAAAACTATTAGCATTAGCAGTTAGCGCCCACAGAAAGTAGACTGTAAAGGTCACAATTTCACAAATTTGCTATTTTTGCTTAAAGATTTGTACATATTTTCTGTTGATTATGGTAATGGTAAGTACAGATGAAATGATAAAGTGATTTGCTAAATTGGTTACAAAAACAATGCAGACAGCACATGTAAATAAACTTAGCTATAGCTGCCACAAGTGAATTCTACCCTTAACCTTTTAAAACACCTTCCCAACTGCATCATTATAGACCAATATTGTATATTGTGTGTGTATCAATCTATATTCTGTGCTCTAATTTTCACTTTTTGCGTCTATTAGAAAAACTGTTAGCATTAGCAATTAGCGCCCACAGAAAGTATGATGTAAAGTTGGCAATTTGCTTAAAAAAGATATGTTTACATTTTCTGTTGATTATGATAGCAGTAGGTGAAGACCAAATGCTAAGACCTTTGCTAAATCATTAGCTAAAACAAAGCAGACAGCATGCAAATAAACTTTATCTATCTATCTATCTATCTATCTATCTATCTATCTATCTGTCTATCTATCTATCTATTTATCTAAACCTTAATGTTTGCGTTTTGCGCCTTATTAGGAAAACTGTTAGCATTAACATATAGCGGCCACAGAAAGCTGTAAAAGTCATAAATTTTGTTTAAAAAAGATTTGTTTACATTTTTATTGATTGTTGTAGCAGTAAGTAAAGATAAAATGATAAAGAAGACCTTTGCTAAATCAGTTGCGAAAACAAAGTGGAGCGCACATACAAATAAATTTTGCTATTAGCTGCCACATGTGAATTCTCCCCATAGACTTTTTAAAACTCCTTTCCAGCTGCGCTATTAAGGACAAATATGTGTTTTGTGTGAATCCTTACCTCTGATCTCATGAGTTCATAGTCTATGAGATCTCTGTCTTCAAGCACATCTCAGACCTTTGGCTGGTGGCAAGTCCTGCACTATTGCTAATCCATGGCATAATTAAATCCCTGCTACTTTTAAGATATCTGAACAAAGCCCACATTTTCTGATTCCCCAGCGTTCTACCTTTGATCAGCTGCCTTACTCCTGGCGAGAAGCTGTAGCTAATGGGAGTTAATGTTTCTCTCGGCCGTGCTACCCACAGAGTGCTGCGTTAAGCCCACATCAATGGTGATTACAAGTGCATTTGTGGAGGTGTGCTGTAGTGCTCTTTGCATTGAACTGGCCATAACTAGCAGTATGGTGCTGTCATTTTATTGGCTCAGATTTTGAACTGCTTTGAATTGCACAAATTGTCCTGTGTTGTTTACGGTGCTGTGCAGTTGCTAAACTAAAACGTGTGATGCTATTAACTTAAAAAACATTTTAAAGTACCATGATAGCAGTTTTGGTGTTTTCACCATAGTGTAGCTTTTCCAGTAGCGAGCTAATGTTTTCAGCAAATAGCAAAGCACAACGCTGTTTTATTGTTAAACTTTTGCACACACAGTTTTATTGCTAAGCTAGCTGATGCATCTATCTATCTATCTATCTATCTATCTATCTATCTATCTATCTATCTATCTATCATAAATACTGAAATAAGTCACAGGTTCCAAACAATTTTAAGCAGCACAACTTCTTCCAACATTTATAATAAATCAGCATATTAGAATGATTTCTGAAGGATCATGTGACACTTAAGACTGTTGGCCTAATGGTTGATGAAAATTCAGCTTTGCTACCATATGTATAAATGATCATTTAAAGTATATTAAAATAGAAAACTAGTCATTTAAATTGTAATAATATTTCACAATTTTACTGTTTTTACTGTATTTTTTTTTTTAAATCAAATAAATGCAGCCTTAATGAGCATAAGACACTTCTTTAAAAAGCATTAAAAACCTTACTGATCCCAAATGGTGGTGTAATTTATTTTAGTTATAGCAATATGTGTGTAAATGTGTATGTATTCGTATATATATA
>JAFVLL020012340.1:0-14971 GCA_021397915.2 Tor tambroides | reverse complement strand
GATTATCTCGGAAAAGGAGAAGTGCTCACTAACACAGATTTAGACAGATTTGTGAACAATATTTGAGAGAAATAGGCCTTTTGTGTACATAGAAAAAGTCTTAGATCTTTGAGTTCAGCTCATGAAAAATGGGGGCAAAAACAAAAGTGTTGCGTTTATAATTTTGTTCAGTGTAAATTAAACTCCATTCCATGTTTTCACTTCTTGCGCCTGCTGCACTCCCGCAACACAGCAAAGTATCTGCTGCTCAGATACACCTAACCCTACCCGATACTTTGTTTCAACTTTGATTATTTCCTTCATTTGTGTTTTTATTGAAATCCTATGTTTTGCTATCCAGGATCAGGTAACCAATCTTACTTTTGTGCTGTTTTTTTTTTTTTACAGGAAAATTGTATAGGATCACCCTGATCCAGATACACACTTTTTCAGATTTCCAAATTGGGATTACTAGCGCTCTACGGAGCCCCTAAAGGTACATGGTGATGGGGGAAAAAAAATTGAGATGGGGAAAAAAATGCCAATGCTTTGCATTGCATTAACACAAATAACTACTTCTGACTGGTCCATCTCTGATGACTGTGCCAATGTAGTATATAATCAGTGATTAAAAAAACAACAACTTTAAATGAAATAATATTTTTGTTTGATATTGACAGCTGTTTGGTGTTTTGGGGATATATCACATGTTACAAATGTTGCATTTTTTGGACCAGTTTTGAAGTTTTATTACAAATTTGTTCCTGAAATCCACCCTTCTGCTGGGATCAGAATAATTCAGATCAAATCAAAGATTGGATTTTGTGATCTAATCCGAATTCAGAATACTTTTTTTTTCTTCTTTTGAACAAACAATTTTCAAGATTTGATCCAATCCGATGGATAATAAGGAAATAACCTGAAATCCCTTCTGATTCTCAAGATAATCAATTCATTATTAGAATTTGAGCTTAACATCTGAACTGATTTCACTGAAATGGACCACAGAATCTGACAGAACACAAACAAATACACACACACACACACACACACACAAGCAACACAACAGAAGACAGAAAAATGGCAACAGGTCTATAGAAAAAGACAGGCATGCTTTTAGCCCACAAAAGTAAAATATTAAAAATAGCAGATGTTATGCAACAGGAAAACAAAGATCATTCAGTGTGACAGTTCATGAATCTTTAAATCAGACCAATGAGCACATCTGATCGCTGTAAACGAAAGTGACAACATCGACGGTGACTTGATCTGATGTCGAAATGATGCAGCCATGATGATGTTTCCATTTCCAAAAGCTCCTTGACTCATGACCACAATAGCATTCTCTCTCTCTCTCACACACACACACACACACACACAGATTACTGATCCATGCATGCAGCAAACACTTGTGATTATGGCTATATTGCAGGAACAGGGCCACCATCCATCACCATGACAACCTGCTGACCAATGAGCTTTTAAATGAACTTAACACACAGGAACAACACACTCTGTAGCTCACACACACACACACTACTCGCTTATGTCACTTCTATAAGTGTGATACTGACAGACAGTCTAGCAGCTTTGAGTTTAACAGCCTCATTTACACAATCTCAAACACACACCATACTTCTTTAACACCAATTTGCTTCAACTGTCTGAGAACGAACACACACTTACTGTACACACACACTCATCACACACAGTTCTAAAAGCTCTTAAAGTTTGGCATGTTAAAGTTTGAGCTGTCATCTGTTATTGTGAAGAGCTAAATACATCAGATTAAACGCTCATGACAGGCATCAGGACAGAAGAATGTAGGTTATGTTTCAAAAAGTAGTGAGCTGCCTCACTGTCTACTGAATGTAGTAATTAAAAATTCTAACTGGATATAAACAAAAACTAAGGCTGAACTAAAAATTAAACTAATATAAAATAAAAAAAATAAATAAATAAAAATGGCAAAAGCACATAATTATGAAAATTAGACTGCAAATAAAAAACAAACAAAAGAAATTCATTAAAATGAAAAAAAAAAGCTAATTCAAAATATTAGTAAAACTATAATAATGTATAAATAATATTAAAATAACGCTCCCTGCCATCCTGGATGGATTGCTTTTACTGAGCTTGTTGCGATGCATTATGGGGTTGTCAACTGTGCCTTAGAATTTAGTCAAAAGAATTTGGTGTGTGATAAATGAGTCTTTCATTCTAGTCAGAATAAATAATAGATAAATAATAGATTTCTCATTATACAACATCAAAATGTGTGTGTGTAACAGCCTATTGAAGTGTTTTGTACAGACATATTTTTCCATAGCTGAAGAGTGGAGAAAAAAATAAAACAAATCTGTGAGATCCTGAATAATGCCTGACTGTGTGTGTGTGTGTGTGTGTGTGTGTGTGTGTGTATCTGGCCCACAATGAAGGTCATTCTGGTCAAGAACCGCCCACGTAGACAGGAAGAGACCGTCTGATTGACATATAAAGCGATCAGTCACAGTTCATTGTGTTTTAATGTGCCTTTTAGGGTCAAGTTTATCAGAAATAGATGATACCACACTAAAATACTTAAGTAAAAATAAAACAAACAATACTACGATAGCAACCATCATGGTTGTAGGAAAAACATGAGAAACTGTTCCACGACTCTCAAATATAATCTGCCAGTGAAAAACATTTCACTACTCAACAGACGTTTCAACAAGAACTAAACAGAAAATCATACACCTGTCCAGTTCATAAAAACAATGGTACATTTCAATTTTCAGAGCTAGATGCTGAGAATGAACAAATTTATTCTTCCATCTTGCCCAGTTCATATTTCATTCTAAACAAAAATAAAAAAATAAATGTAAATAAATACATACCCAACTACCTAACTATCAAATAAAACATACCCAGTTCATATTTCATTCCAAAATTAGAAATAAAAATAAATGTAAAATTAAAAATAGAAATATAATAAAATAATAAAACATAACAATAACAAAAACTAAAATAAAAAATAGAAATGATAAAAAATAACAAAATAATAAAAATATACAATATAATAAAAACACAGAATAAAAATATAGAATATAAAATATAAAATAAAATCTAAAACAAAAAGAAAAACATGAAATAAAATAAAATACTTTAAAGAATGAAGAAAAAAAAACATTTTTCATAAGCAAAACGGCCATTAAAATTATGCAAAATGTATTTTCTCTCTTTTTCTCGGTTTTCTTTGAAATATGACATTTTTCTACAGATAAATCCATATGAAGACATGAAAAATGTCCTAGGACAGGAGTTCAGAAAGCATGTGTTTCTATTGACAGCTAGAGGTCAGAGGTCAAACACGAGCATAAAACTTTGACTCGGTGTGTGTGTGTGTGTGTGTGTGTGTGTGTGACCCCGCTGTCAGACAGTTTCAGCTGAACTTACAGAAGCATCAAGACACAACACACCCTGAGGATGTGTGTCTCCATCTATTTGTAGTTTCTCTCACCTCGCGTGCTGCTCTGTGCTTGAGTGAGAGATCATGCTGAAACTGTTACACAGTTGGAACCCAAAGCAGAATCTATTTCAGGACGTCTAGAGCTACACAAAACACATGCTATATCAGCACTCGCCTCAGTTTATTAGTGCACTAATATTCTATTGGAACGTTTGTTCTCATATTCCATAGCAACCAAATGTTCCATCAGGATTTATTGTGAAGAATTAACAGAAGAGCTGAATGACATCATTAACAGACTCCTGGATTTGCTGCCATGCCTGTATTACCAGTCAGTTCTATTGAAATATAAATGTTATGATTATTTTGATATATTTTATGATTTTACAACATAATACTGGAAAATTTTCTGTTAAATAAATTAAATAAATGCATAAATATTTTGCATAAAATAAACAATTTTGCATATTAAAAATCAACTAAAACTTATTTACTTGCCTTATTTCTCATTGTCTCAGTTTATTGTGATGTATCAAATTTATTGTAACTGTAAATAACTAATAATTGATAAAAATCAATACTAATATATATATATATATATATATATATATATATAAACAAAATACTAAAAATGAGACAAACACAACAAAATTACTAAAAAGCTGCAAAAATGATATATATATGAATATATCTAATATTGCATATGAATGTGTGTGTACACAATTTATTCTTTCAAATTATATATATTTTGCAAAGAAAGTGAGGCCTATTTATTTATTCATTCACATTTTTATTTATTTTTTTCTACTTACATTATTTTCATGCAATCAAACATATTTCACCCCAAATTCTCATTATCATTACTACTAATGCATCCAAATGTTTATGGTAAAATTACAAAGAAAAGAAAAGAAAAGAAAAGAAAAGAAAAGAAGAGAAAAGGAAAAAAGAAGAATAATTTTCTTTTCTTTTCTAATTATTGAGTTAATCAAACCACAAATTCATGCAATAAATCAAGTCTTACCTTTCTTTAATTTCAAGTACATAATTATTTTGCTGTTCAGAAGTGTTTGTTATTGTGATAATACCGTACAGTTTGAACTAATGTAATCTAACAGAAACAATATGCTCTTATTGACTGACTTTGAATCACTTTGCAGTATGTTTCACTTTTCTGCATTAATTATATTAAGGCAAACACAAACTGCCATGTTCCTGGGAGAATTTGGGAAAGAGTTTAAGTGGCTGTTTATATTCCTTACAAGGCATACAAACATATTACTGCAGAAATAAAAACTCACAGGAAACAAGCCTCCAGTGCACAGAACTCATGTTCAACACAGATAATGAAGCGTTTCTGTGTGCATTTTATTTTTGTATCCCTGATCAGATCAGATATGAGAGCGCTGACCACACACACACACACACACACTCCAGAGCATCGCTTGTGAGAAAGTAAATCAATTAGTGCTCAACTGCAGTGTCATGAAAGCCAAGCCTTCAACACTCCAGCCAACACTTATTAACACACATGCTGGATACTGAACAGACTCACATCCATTCTGACATCTCATCTCTTTCTGTCATTTACACACACACACCTCTAATCCTCCATCCTTGTGTTTTACTCACATGCCATTTGACTTATTTTTAAAAAAAAAAAAGCAAACAAGGTTTGCTACCTGAGCAACTGCCATTGCAATGAACGGGAAAGCTAATGGACCTTTTTCTTCTTGCTAGCAACACATCCACTTGGAAGAGGCATAAAACAGCAGTTTTATTTTTTTTTCTCCTAAATTCTATTTTTACTTTATCCCAAATTCTGTTTTCTGTTGTAACTCTTTTTTAAAAAAATTTCTGGATTTCTTTTATGTACTGTACTCTATATCAACAAAAACTGTAATTTTGTTTTATTTATATGAATTTATAAAACTTTAAGAATTTAATACATTTAATACAGTTTTAACAATATTAGAGAACAATTGTTTTATTTTATTTTTTCTTTACAAATTCCATTATATTTTTTCACAAATTCTACTTTTGTAGTTTCTCTATTTCACAGTTCATACAATTTTATAACTAAAAACTGTTATAACTAAATAAAACTTTTTACCAATTTGAATTTTTTTACAAAGTCCTTTTTTATTATTTATTTATTTGTTTGTATAAGACTCTGTACTTTATGATTTTCTACAAATACATCACCAAAACCTGTGTTAAATAAAATTAATAAAACTTTACAAATTTAATCAATTTTGTTTATAGTATTACATATCTATGAACAGTATTTGTTTTAATTTTTTTTAAATACTGTTTTACAATGTAAAACAAATTTATCTTTCAAAAAACATTGGTAATCCAATGAGTTCATTAATAATTGAATTGGGCACCATGAAATCTGTATTATGTTTTTACAAATTCTTTTGAATTTTTCTGGATTCTGCGTTTTAAGATTTGATATAAATTTATCAACAAAAACTGTAGTAATCAAATGAATTTGTTCAATTTTAATTTAATCTGGGTTTTAAAATGCAGTCACATGAAAATATAAAGTGCTGAAGCAAACAGCTGGGAAAATGTAGGGAAATTGGGAATTTGCAAAACATTGTGAATGACAGGCAATCAAAATTCTGCAGCGCTTAGAGTATTTGATCTATTTTTCCCTAATTAACTTATGTACTTGCAACAACATTGTTTCTGGAATAAGAAGTTGTTTGCATGCTGTAAAATAACAGATATAAAGGGAATAAGAGATGTGTGTCGTCATACAGACATGCAGCTCACAGATGTCTGATTTCATGAGGGAAACACTGAGCTAATAGAGATGAAACACCCAGTGCTGAAACATGCCCACCCTGAGAGAAACACACACACACACCGAGATCAAAACGACTTAATCATACAGATCTGCAACTGAGGGCTCTGTCATTGTGTCTGTCAAGCTTTATTACTACTTTTACAGTCATGGATTCCTCCGTTACGCACACACAGTGAATAACCGGAGCCTGATGTGTTTTCTGTTCGAAACGATGAAAGAATGTGAACTAGCAGACAGCTGTGTGTGAGATACAGACAGAAATATGCTGAGTAAAGATGCATCTTCCTGTCTGCATGTAAAAATGACAGAAAATGGGCTGCTGCACACACACGACTAAACGGAAACACCTTCAAACGTTTAAGTTAAGGACTTTTTTGTTCATATACACATACAAAATCAGACCACCTGCAAAACACACAAAATGCAATCAGAGCAACAATTTCTGCTACAATCCAAGAAGTGTGTGTGTGTGTGTTGTGGGGAATCCCATTCCAGATTCCTCATCACTGATGGCTGGGTGTGAACCGGGACACCCTGTGACTCACTGCCCTAAAATAACTATGTTTCAGCTGTTTTACAACACACACACAATTATTGTCCACTGCTCAACAGTTCTGTCACAGCTGGTTAAACACAACACCCACATCACACACACACACACACACACCTGTACAAGAGTAGTTGCCACGTCAAAGTAAAACTATTTAAACATAATTTCCTAATTCTTTTAATTTTTTATACCTAATTATAATTTCAATTTATCCCTAATTCTTTCAATTTCTTCCTAACTCTTTCCATTTTTAAATTTTTTTTAATTATTATTTTCATTCAATCTTTTATGCATGCAATTGTTTAAATAATGTCAAAAACACAAAAAAAAGTTACAAAAATTTTAACTAAAATTAAAATGAAAACAGAAAATACAAAAAATAAATAAATAAAAACTATATTGCAATGGTACTAAAATAAACTGATTGCATGGCATTTTTAAGGTCTCATTAATTCAGAGCGGGGTTATTATAGTTGAAACTAAAACTAGACCTATAAAAAAAGTGTTACTCAAAAAAAGTTAATTGAAATAATAATAATAAAAAAAACACTTATTTGCCAAAGCAACTCATTTTCATTTAGATCAACTTGAAATAACTAAAACCGAAAAAAAAAAAACATTATAAACATACTTGAAAAAAATTAAAATGTTAAAAACACAACAAAATTACTACAATTTTAATATTAAAATGAAAACAGAAAAAAACTACATCTTAGTGGTACTAAACAAAACAGATTCAGATACTACATAGAACATATTTAAAAATTTTAATTCATGGTTTATTTAAATAGCCTTGCGGTGCGACAAGTGAATTATTAAAAAGTACCAACTACAAATTATACACTCCAAGATTATTTAAATAAACCATAAATTATTCAAAATGGATTAAATTCCAAAATAAATTCAAAACTCCAAAGATTAAATCCATGTTATTGGTCAACAACCCTAATATCTCAGAGAACATTTGAACTCTCATTAGAGGTGTTGGAGAATTAACACACACACACACACACACACACACACACACACACACACACAGAGCTGACCTCAAAGGTCTCAAGAAAATCAAATCAAATCTTACTCAATTCACAATAGCATATTATTGATACAACCACAGTCTAATCTGTGGTTAAACTTGTGAATAGTTACGTTTATGCATTTGCATATTGCATTCAAGATTTTCATCAGCTCATGCATTCCCTGGGAATCAAACCCATGATCTTGTGTTGCTAGCATCATACTCTACTGTTTACTACTGCTACAGGAATACAGGAACAGGTTAAGGATCCTCCTATCACAGTAACTCAGTGCAGAGAAGAACAGCACTGTTGAAATCAGGCATGTGACACGAGCAGAGACGATCAGAGAGCTGTAGACCTGTCAAAACACGCTTCAGCTGATCCCAACATCAACCCAAACTGAGGAACATTCATGCCCGTTCACATCCACAGTGACCACAGAAAGCATTTGCAGCACTTCAAAATGTCTGAATGTCATTCTTGAGATCACAAACTATCAAAGCAAGAGTTCTGAGCTGAACTAATGGCACTTGTCTGAAGCATTTGCCAGTGAATTTTAAGTAGCTGCTGTCAAAGTATTTTAGCAGACACTAGGAAATGTCTAAATGTCACTGCATTAGATAATAAAATACAAGTGACATTTATTGTAAACACAGAGAGCACAAGCACTTTTTATAAGCAAAACACTCAGCAAAAATGATTTTGCATGGTTTGAAGTATAAAACAATAGATCTGGTGTTGAAAATGAATGCAAAATGCCACTTTATGCTTGTCTGTGGTTAAACAGCTAACATGGAAATTCTCAGAACTTCCTTAACGTTCTGGCAAGGTTCTCTCAAAGTTATGAACGAACGTTAGCCATTCTTTAATAATGTTCTCATAACATTAGCATAAAAACATCAGTACATTGTTTTTTCTGAAATGTTTTAGTTGAATGTTTACTTAACATTTTTCAAATGTTACTGATTGTTTCTGAACGTTCAAAGAGCATTCAAAAGTAACATTCCCATAATACAGGTGCATCACAATAAATTAGAATGTTGTGGAAAAGTTCATTTATTTCAGTAATTCAACTCAAATTGTGAAACTCGTGTATTAAATAAATTCAATGCACACAGACTGAAGTAGTTTAAGTCTTTGGTTCTTTTAATTGTGATGATTTAGGCTCACATTTAACAAAAACCCACCAATTCACTATCTCAACAAATTAGAATATGGTGACATGCCAACCAGCTAATCAACTCAAAACACCTGCAAAGGTTTCCTGAGCCTTCAAAATGGTCTCTCAGTTTGGTTCACTAGGCTACACAATCATGGGGAAGACTGCTGATCTGACAGTTGTCCAGAAGACAATCATTGACACCTTCACAAGGAGGGTAAGCCACAAACATTCATTGCAAAAAGAAGCTGGCTGTTCACAGAGTGCTGTATCTAAGCATGTTAACAGAAAGTTAAGTGGAAGGAAAAAGTGTGGAAGAAAAAGATGCACAACCAACCGAGAGAACTGCAGCCTTATGAGTATTGTCAAGCAAAATCAGTTCAAGAATTTGGATGAACTTCACAAGGAATGGACTGAGGCTGGGGTCAAGGCATCAAGAGCCACCACATACAGATGTGTCAAGGAATTTGGCTACAGTTGTCGTATTCCTCTTGTTAAGCCACTCCTGAACCACAGACAACGTCAGAGGCATCTTACCTGGGCTAAGGAGAAGAACTGGACTGTTGCCCAGTGGTCCAAAGTCCTCTTTTCAGATGAGAGCAAGTTTTGTATTTCATTTGGAAACCAAGGTACTAGAGTCTGGAGGAAGGGTGGAGAAGCTCATAGCTCAAGTTGCATGAAGTCCAGAGTTAAGTTTCCACAGTCTGTGATGATTTGGGGTGCAATGTCATTGTGTTGTTTGAAAACCAACATCACTGCACCCGTTTACCAAGAAATTTTGGAACACTTCATGCTTCCTTCTGCTGAGCAGCTTTTTAAAGATGCTGATCTAATTTTCCAGTAAGATTTGGCACCTCCCCACACTGCCAAAAGCACCAAAAGTTGGTTAAATGACCATGGTGTTGGTATGCTTGACTGGCCAGCAAACTTACCAGACCTGAACCCCATAGAGAATCTGTGGGGTATTGTCAAGTGGAAAATGAGAAACAAGAGACCAAAAAATGCAGATGAGCTGACGGCCACTGTCAAAGAAACCTGGGCTTCCATACCCTCTCAGCAGTGCCACAAACTGATCACCTCCATGCCACGCCAAATTGAGGCAGTAATTAAAGCAAAAGGAGCCCTTACCAAGTATTGAGTACATATACAGTAAATGAACATACTTTCCAGAAGGCCAACAGTTCACTAAAAATGTTTTTTTATTGGTCTTCTGAAGTATTCTAATTTGTTGAGATAGTGAATTGGTGGGTTTTTGTTAAATGTGAGCCTAAATCACCACAATTAAAAGAACCAAAGAATAAAACTACTTCAGTCTGTGTGCATTGAATTTATTTAATACATGAGTTTCACAATTTGAGTTGAATTACTGAAATGAACTTTTCCACAAGATTCTAAATTATTGAGATGCACCTGTACTTTCAAAATGATACAATGGAATGTTCCCTTTGCATTTACACAACCAAGCGTTTTAGTTGAATGTTTGTCTAACGTTCTTTAAACATTGCTATTTGTTACTATTGAATGTTCTCTGAACATTCCCATAATGTTTGCAAAATTATAAAAGGGAATGTTCACTTAAAGCCTGCACAACCAAGAATTTAAAACATTAATAGATAGTTCAAAACAATACTTTGTTCACAGAATGTTTTTTTAAACATTTTAGTTGAATGTTCGTTTAACATTTTTTAAATGTTGCTAGTTATTTCAGAACATTCAGAGAACATTTAAAAGTAACAATCTCATAATGTTTGCAGGATTATACAATGGAATGTTCCCTAAACATTCAGACAACCAAGACAAATGTTTTAAAAACATTAATCATTAAAAAAGATGTTTAAAACAATACTTCATTCATAGAATGTTTTTTTTTTGTTTCTGAAACATTTTAGTTCAATGTTTATCTAACATTCAGAAATGTTACTACTAGTTTCAGAGCGTTCAGAGAACATTCAAAAGTAAAGTTGTTACAATGACGTTGATGAGCAAAATCTGACTTTTGCATAACCAACGAAAAACATTTTTAAAACGACTTTTTCAGAGAACGTTCAGAAACAGTGTTCATAATTTAAAGGGGACGTTAGCAAAACGTTCTTAGAACATTGTTAGCTTTGTACTACAACATGTTGACACCTGCTAGCTAGAACACCTGTGTGAACTTGAGACTTAGTACATGCACTAAAAGTTGATAAGACTTCAAAAAGTATGAAAAAAAACAAACGAAAAAACATTTGAGCTCCGATGACACTCGCTTTGGCATTTCTAAGTGTCCTAATACTTTTGGGGTCACTGTATCTTTCAAACTCACCATTGCTGCGCGCGTTGGAAGCCCTCAGCGGTTTGGAGGACATCACCTGGGCCTGTGTGGCGTAATTCTCACCGCTCAGCGCCGCGATGAGGGAGCACACGAGCAGCCACATGATTTGGAACCGAACCGTCCGCTGATCCGTGATCCAGAAGCGCCACATGGACCCTGAGGTTCCACCGCAGCGCAGCGCGTCCGCAAACCCAGAGAACAGGTTCATATAAACCAAGCCGGAATCCCAAACCTCCGACTTTATCTGCTTCTGTCCCGTTTGACCCCGATCTTATAATTCCACCAGAATATTTTCCATTCCTTGAACATTTACGGAAACCCGAGGACGCGAGAAAAGTGTCCTGGCAACAATAATGCGCACTGTGCCGATGGATTCCCAGAGTTCACACATCAAACTCCTGCTGAAAGATCGGGCGGCTGAGCTGCTGAGAGATGGAAGGAGAAAGAAAGGAAGCCCAGGAGGGCTGGACCCCCTTCATCCAGTCAGGACGAGGAAATAACGCCCGTGGGGCGCGTTTTTCTGAGTGTTTGCTGGAATACTTTCCCTCGGTGCGTAATGCTGCCACTCTTTTCCTGTTTGTTTCGTCGCAAGGAAAGTTTTGTGTTTCCCTGAGGAGAAACAACAAACGCGGCGGCGTTACGCACGGGAGTCAAACTTTCAGCAAACTGCAGGCCATGACTTGAATTCAGACTTGAATCATAAGAGTGTTTATCAAGTCTAATGGGAAGAAATATAGTTTAATAAGTGCTTACTTAAGGGCTTCCTCATGAACAATTGCACCTTATCAGATGAGGACATTTCCGCTCTGAGATCAGAATTGTTGGCTGTGTTTACCTCACTGCTTTCTGCACTGTATACTGCCTACTGCCTAAATAGTACGTGAAAAACGCACTATGCAAAGGTGAACGTTTCAAACAGCAGTACGCTTGTCACGTGACCTCATCACGTGAGAATAATTCCTTAAGTTGCGTCCAATTGTCAACTCAGAATTCACATATTTTTGCCTGCAATGTTCTGTTACAGTTTAAATGTAATATTTAAAAATATTTATTAAAAAGGAAAAAAACTATCAACTCAGATCTGTTACAGTTTGGGTATAATAATTATTAAAAAAAAATATTTATTAAAAAAATGATCATCTCAGAATTTGCATATGATGGCCTGCAATGCTCTGTTACAGTTTAAATGTAATGTTTAAAAATATTTAATTAAAAAGGAAAAAACTATCAACTCAGATCTGTTACAGTTTGATTAGAATATATATATTTTAAAATATTTATTAAAAAAAATCACACAGAATTCACATATTTTGGCATGCAATGTTCTGTTACAGTTTGAGTACAATAATCATTTAAATATATTTATTTAAAAAATCATCTCATAATTTGCATATGCCTGCAATGTTCTGTTACAGTTTAAATGCAATATTTGTTTCAAATATTTCTTAAAGTGGTCATCGGATGTGACTTTTACAAGTTGTTTGAACTGAAATGCGTGTTGGCAGTGTGTGTACACAACCTCCCTATAATGATAAAAATCCATCGAGTGGGTTTTTTTAAAATCTCGTTAAATCATTTCCCCTTTCTCAAATCGAACCAATCTCAGATGCCTGTCAGTGTGACGTCACACAGACCAAGGCCGCTCCCACGATTGTTGACTGACACTAGCGTTTTACCTTAGACCCGCCCTGAGTGAGCTGTCATCAGTCCGCCGTTGTTTCACCACTGGAGCAGATGTAGACAAGAATGTCTCCTAAGCGATTGAGGTGTTCTGTTGTTGGATGTAATAATGAACATAGCAGTCGTCATTTACTCTTGACATCTGAGCCGCTGAAGACGCAGTGGATTAATTTTGTTTTTGAAGGGAATGCACCCCCGATCTACCTAACTGTGTTTATGTTCGCGTAAATCATTCATGATCCAGCTTCGCCTAAAGAAGAAGTGAGTTCACTGAGTAATGCGGCTAAAGTTTACCGTCTCTCAGAGAGCGGCTCGGAAGAGAGGGGCGGGGTGAGCAGAGCTCATTTGCATTTAAAGCAACATGCAACAAAACGGCTTACTCTGAAAAGAGCTGTTTTTGACAGGGTAAAAAGGGTGTTGTTTTACACTACCACTGAGAAATTTTAGACAAACTATGTTTCAGACTTTTCATTAAGACCCTAAAGAATCATATCAACTTATCAGAAAGAAAAAAAAAATTGAATGCATTTTTTTTATCCAAAAAGAGAAGAAAAAAATGTCTTAATTAGATAAGGATTTGATTATTTAGCATTTTTAATTCAATGTAAAATTTCTTGATGTTAAAATTACAGTACTGCTCGATTGTCAGGAAATAGAAGGTCAAGTTGAGTGAAATGCATTGTGGAATAGTATGTCTTATTTTGCACATTTTGTCAGATATATTTTGTCATTTGGGTACTCAATGCATACAGAAATATTTACAATTTCTGAGCTTTTAAGCATTTATTGGAATTTCCCAAAAGGACTTAACACAGCATATTATATGTAAACTCATAGAATCAAGCAATTAAAATGCAATTAACTTACAAATTCCTAGAATTTAGATGAACAAAATACATTGCTTTGGTCATGTAAATATTCCCTTAAAGCATAAATCTCATGCAATTCAAACTTATTTTACTAAATAAAACGCTGGCAGCATTAACAATTAGATCAGTGCAGGGCCGTAACCACCATAGACATTGAGGGGCACAAGTCTCCCCCAATAATTAGAAATCGCCAAATGTCCCACCCAATATTTGAAATTCTTGCACTGGTCTGTTGCCCTCCATTACACAGCGCTCTTGTTAGGATGACAAAAAGCTTTAAAAGTAAGATTTTCAGCCTGCTCTGCCTCAGCGGGCTAACAGCACTCGTCAATGTCATTTAATGTTAGTCAACTGTTTTACAATAGAAATGTTAAATGACTGACAGTTATATTCAGTGAAGCGAACTACTCGACTTTTTTCTCAGATATGCCCATTTTGAGAGAGAGAGAGAGAGAGAGATGAGATGAGATGAGATGAGATGTGCGTGTGTGAACTACTGGCATCTGTTTGTCTTTCCCACAAACAATGAAGCTGTGAATTTAGCTACTTCAAAAACACGTCATTGCTGAGAAACATAATGTAGCGATTCAGTATGGAAACTATTTTGTTATAATAAAAGTTGCGGGTAGTGTTGACAAGTTTCTGTGTGCGAGTGATGTGTGTGTGTGTGTGTGTGTGTGTGTCATATATATATATGAAAGTTGGTCCCCCCAATGTTTAAGACATGGTAACGGCCTTGGATTAGAGACTATGAATTCATAAAGTGTCAATGTGTATACACTTAATCTGAATCTAAATATAGATTTCAAGAGGAAACAAGAGATGAAATCATCTGTAACACTGAAGGTAAACACACGTAACTGTATGTGGCAGGTTCTCATATGCATTTTGTGCCAAGTTCTGGGAAAACCCCACAGAATTCAGGTCTACGCCTGAGTGAGAGTAATAAAGCTGGTCTGATCCAGACTGTGCCCACTTTTCCCGGCCCGGTCTTGTTCTGAGCTCAGGGTGTGTCACGATTTATCTCCCGAGGGACGCTCTGTCTGTGTGTGTGTGTGTGTGTGTGTGTGTGTGTGTGTGTGTGTGTGTGTGTGTGTGTGTGTGTGTGTGTGTGTGTGTGTGTGTGTGTGTG